>JAHBCN010006936.1:0-20000 GCA_019359885.1 Listronotus oregonensis
GAAAGTACCCAAAGCTGTAAATAAATCTGTACAGTTTTCATTTGTGGCGCAATTCTTAGGACGAATGCTTTTGAGCGAGAAAAAGTTTATCAGGATTCCGACATGGAAACCCGCTGAAAATGGCCCCCAAAGTCCCAAAAATGAGTTTTCCGCGAATATCTGCAAAAATATGCCAAATAGAGAATTTTTGTTGGAACAAAAAATGAAGATCACCTCGAAATCTACAAAAATGGTTTTTACCATTTTTTTCGCAACACCAATATTTTTCGCAAAAACGGCCGTCGAAAAATCCATAACATTCCACACTGGATAGATGTGGTAGAGATCGACCGCTGTAAGAACAACACCGATACGTCACGGTTTTATATCAGTTTGCCATATGAGACCGTGACGTATCGGTGTTGTTCTTACAGCGTTCGATCTCTAGTAGTAGTTTTTTACCAAAAAATGCAGATGGGCAAATCAATTTTTTATCAAAACGCAAGAAAGATGGTGAAGAAAATTTTGGGATCATTGAACACTTGCTAAGGCCTCATTATAAAAAAGAAATGGTATTTACAAATCATTTTTCCAAAAAATATCAATAAATTAATAAGATACTCTTAAAATATTGTGAAAAAAAACTTTGACCGCTTTTTTTAATATTCTAGAAGAACCAGAATGGACCCAAACTCATATGCAATGATAGGTACAGGTTTTCCCATTCCGATGAACTTTGAATGATTAAAAAATATACATTATTGCCCGAGTAATGGAACAATTCGTCCGCCCGCTTATAAGTGATTTCATGAAGATAGTGGCACTCTAGAGGTAAAGCGGCAGCTGAAATAAGGGTCCCGTTATCTTGAAAACTATCGATTTTTCGAAGAACATCATAGGGATAATTTTTGTAGATTGCAAGGCGATCTTCATTTTTTGTTGAAACAAAAATTCTCCAATTCGCATATTTTGGCAGATATTAGCGGGAAACCCAATTTTCAGGCCTTTCCCACCTGTTAATGTTGATAAATTTTTTTCGCTCGAAAGCATCCCCGAAGACCTAAGAATTGCGCCACAAGGGAAAACTGTACAGATTTATTTATAGCTTTGTCCCTTCATATACTGGACTAATAGGCCTTTTAGAAGTTTGCTCAGCGCAAGCGCGTCCGCCATGTTAAAAGGGCGGGAATATGAAAGTTTCGGGCACTTTTTATTAATATGGCTGGGCAACAAGCATTATCACCCTCGAATATCAGTGCAATTAAATGAAAAATTTATTTGTGGTGCTTCATTAGTGCAACCTACCGTGAAGGCCACAATTGTGTTCAGTTACGACGATGGTTGCAGTGCCATGGTCGTCACCGAGGAGGAAATTACGCCGAACTAGTTGAGACGTTAGCGGTGTTTCTCAATTACGGCACAAGAGCGCATTATGCGGCACAATGCTCAGCATTGAGTGTTTTAACTACCGCAACGCCTCGCATAATCGAGCGTCGGATAACTTAGAGAGCAAAAAAGTTATCCGACGCTCGATTATGCGAGGCGTGGTAGTTGAAACACTGAATTCTGAGCATTGTGCCGCATAATGCGAACTTATGCCGTAATTGCAAAAACACACTAGGATGTTCGCGAAATGTAAGATAATATATAAGAAGGTATTCTAATCCTGCAATGCATGATGGGAAATGTGTCAAGCTGTCGCGCCGCCACGAGTGTGTCTTGCACACTAAAGTATTTTCATCCTTATTTTTATTATTGCGGAAGTTGAGATAAAAATACTTTAGTGTGCAGACACACTCGTGGCGGCGACGCTTGACACATTTCCCATCATCATTGCAGGATTAGAATACTCTTATATATTATCTTAGCGAAATGCACTGAAGGAGGCGACCTCTATGATCAATCTTCGGCATGCAAACTCAGTAAACAACAAAGCAAATTTGCATGCAACGTTAGGCATTATTTATCGTCCTTTTGATGCTTTAACAGAAAATTATACTTTTTATGTATAATTTTCGCTCTAAATTGTGTTTTTGTGCATTTCAAGTCTTAATTTATATTATTTTTGGTATATAATTAACCATTTTTAAATAATTCAGAAAAGAGAGAAATTGAGGTTATAATTTCGAAATTTTTTGGATTAATAAAAGTAATAAATTTAATAAGGTAAGAAGGACAAAAATTAAATTTTTTGGGACAAATTTTTAAGTGCTTTCGCTTACTTATTTTAATGAATTTTCGGCGACATGCAAAATAGGGGTTTGGAAAACTAATAAAATAATATAAATTTTCCTGAAAGTATTTACTACGCGTATCACTGCGGCACACTCCATTACAACAACGTTTTTAGCCCCTTTTCTTATAGATAACATTATATATTTTAATTAAAATATTTGTATTACTATTTCATTATGTATGCACAATAATTTGAATTGAACTGTTTATATAGAATTAATTATTATTACTTATTTTATTTTTAATTTGTTTATAAACATATGCACTGATCATACATTTGTAAATAAAGTGCCCGAAAAACAGGGCGATAGTTAGGGCATGCGCACAAACTTTTTTATATTACAAGGCCCATTGTACCAGAAAATTAAATTCCTATTTTAAGATTATTGTTCAGTTCCACCTCCGGTGTATTTGACGTCAACTGTTTAATCAAATTGAATGAAAGATTTTGGGTTGCAAAAAGGAGATTGTTGTGGCTCTTTGTTGTCAATATACATCTTTTAAAAAGTCCGCATCATATGGAATTTTTTTATCATTGAATTTAAATAAAATTTGAGTTTGGCTTTTGTTTGTGCTTCAAGTCAGATAAAAAAATGATGCGAACGAGCTCTCCAAAATCACGCGTTATCTGTCAAAATTGATATTTAAAAAAAAAATGTGTTAGAAATAACATTATCCGGAGAACTTAAAAAAAAAACTTATTTCTTATGCAACTCTATGTCCATGTAAAGGGTTTTTTCGTATATTTTGGAGCACCACCAGAGCTTTTATTTTAAGAGTAAGAAGAAACTTTAAATTACAAGAGTTAAAGTATTTTTACTGAACCGTCAGAGTTTGTCATCAGATAAAACAAAAAAGCATCAGAAATGTGTTTAAAAATACCAGGTTTAGTTTTTTTTAATGCAATACCCTATATATTATTATTTTTTAAGCTTTCTTACTTTTATATATATATATATATATATATATATATATATATATATATATATATATATATATATATATATATATATATATATATATATATATATATATAATATATATATATATATATATATATATATATATATATATATATATATATATATATATATATATATATATATTATATATATATATATATTATATTTATTTCTATTTATTTACTTAAAAATATTGTATATTTAAAAATCTAGATTGCTGGAAAAAAAATTTACCATAATTTTTACCACAATCTACATTTTTTATCATTAAATTATAACAATATTTAAATCATAATCAATAAACAAATACTAAATTTTGTTTCTCGCAATTATTTTAAATGAAATATGAATAAAGTAAAAAACATACAACCTATTCATTTATATTTATATATATATATATATATATATATATATATATATATATATATATATATATATATATATATATATATATATATATAATATATAATAATATAAATATATCATTTAAAAAACCAAACTTGTTATTTTTAAACACATTGTCGATGCTCTTTTGTTTTATGCGATGACAAATTCTGACGGTTCAGTAAAAATACTTCAAATTTTATAATTTAAAGTTTCTTTTACTTTTAGAATAAAAGCTCGGGTGGTGCTGAAAATATACGGAAAAACCCTGTACATGTACCAAATCTAAGCCACCTACGATGAAGTTATTTTTTTTAAACTATTTTTGGCAAATAAAAAAAACTTTAAAAATCCACTTGAGCTAACCCATATCCACGTATTGTTTAATAAAATACTTCCAAAGAGTAATTTTATAAGAATTTTTACCTTTTTTTAATTCGTTGTGTGGAAATAAGTTATGCAAAGTTGAAAAACTTTTCCATTTTTACAAATAAACACCATTATTATTTTGCTTTAAATAGCAAACATAGTTGAAAACCCCAGAAAATTGCCGATAAAAATTTAAGAATCACAGTAAGGTGGCAGTAGCTGCTGCCTAATGAAAGCGTAATGCGACTTAACTGTAGGAAATTGTGACTTAATTTTTTATAAATCAATACTTAATTAATTTATTAAAAAAGATTAAAGTAAAATCAGTGGTTTTTAACATTTTAGAAACAATTACCTTGCAGCACTTTTCTAGATTTAAAACATGCATTATTTAAATGGTAATTACTTTTTACCCTGTCTTGGCTAAAACCCTTATTATCTGGTTACTAGATCTTGCTAATAGATCCGATTGCTTACTCTTAGCAGCTCAAATTATGAGAAAAGGGCAACATTTAGAAAAGCCATTCTAGAAGTCCAGTAATACTTCTGTTTGTTATTAAGGTCAGTGTAGGAGAGGGTAGGAAAGTGTAGGACTAAAAAGTGGAACTAAGTGTAAATAAGTTCTGTATTTGATTTTTATATCAAACGTGTTTTAGACTTATTTTAGAAATTATGGCTTTATGGTTATGTTTATAAACACACAAATTCAAGTCTGGTTGTAAAAATGCATCTAACTTCACTACTTCGATAGTTAGAGTCATTAAGTTTTAAGTAGTTTATAGCAGAATTCATACCAAACACCTAGTTCTAAATTACACTAACGATAACAAACGGTTTATTCACAAAAAAGTGTACAATAGTGTACACTATTTCTGGATAACAAACAGACCTAATAGTGGATCAAAAAATGGTAATCTGCAAAAATGACTGTATATTTGTAGGCATTACCTATTTAGTGTTCTATAATATTTAAGTTAATAGAAACTTTTCTACAATATTTCCATAAATATTTAATATTTCACTTTTTCCTTTTTACAGTATATTTTTAACATAATATACATTTAAGATATGTAAAAAAAAGATTTATTAAAAATTCTAAAGGTAAAATATTCGTTACGCTATGACTACCTGAATAGTGACGGTATGCGGACGCTGACGTTTTTGACAATATCTCCATAAATATTTAAACTTTCACTTTTTCCTTTTTACAGTATATTTTTAACATAGTATACATTCAAATTATGTAAAAAAATGATTTATTGGAAATTCTAAAGGTAATATATTAGTTACGCTATGACTACCTGAATAGTGGACGCTGACGTTTTTGACAATATCTCCATAAATATTTAATATTTCGCTTTTTTCTTTTTACAGTATATTTTTAACATAATATGCATTTAAGGTATGTAAAAAATGAATTATTGAAAATTCTAAAGGCAAAATATTTGTTACGCTATGACTACCTGAATAGTGACGGCATGCGGACGCTGACGTTTTTGACAATATCTCCATAAATATTTAAATTTTTTTCACAGTATATTTTTAACATATTATACATTCAAAATATGAAAAAAAACGATTTATTGGACATTCTAAAGATATCGCCCCCCTTAAATTATGGGCATACTTATGCAAATGTAGCGAAATTAGGCTAATAATATTTTACATACACTCATGGACAAAAATATCGAATTATCTTGAAATTTGCCATAAGACACAATGCTAATTGTCTGCACCGAACATATTTATATTACCACTTAGCAATTATCAAACGAGGTGAGTAAAATGTAAAGTGGTAAAAAAGAACAATTTCACAATTGTGTATCATTACAACATTTGTTGGGTGACTGATAAACCTCGCAGAGTGTTACACATTTTTAATTCAATAACGGCCATTTAATTACTATTGTATTTCTTTTCTTAAAAACTTTCTACACTCTATGAGGTTTATCAGTAACACAACAAACGTTTTAATAATACAAAACTGTGAGATTGTGCTCTCTTAACACTTTACATTTTAGTCACCTTGTTTGATACTTTCTAAGTTGTAATATAAATATTTTTGGTGCAGACAATAAGCATTGCGTCTTATGGCACATTTTGGGATTATTCGATATTTTTTTCCATGAGTGTATTATTCAGTAATCTGGGTCAGAGGTCGAGAAGAGGATGTTTGTTGTACTAGCTGTAATATACAGGGTGTCCGGAAATGACGACTTTTTAAGGTATGATTCTACATAAAAAGATATGAAAAAAAGTTTATATTAACATAGGTCCGGAAATGCTTCCAGGGGGAGCTACTGGCTCTTGAAGATGGTGTCATACAAGTGGTTTTTATTTAATTTATTAGGATCTACTTACAATACAGAAATTAATTTCTACGTATAAGTTAGAGTGATTGAAGGTCACTTTTTGAAAATATCAGATAACCCATATTGCAACCAGTGGCGTGGGAACAAAGGGGTGCTTAGTTATTTGGGGTCATATTTTTTTTCGCCGAGTGTATTTTTGCTATCTTTTAAATAAATTATGTTTCTTTGGACATTTTTACATAAAAAAGCTTTCTTTGCTATAAAGTCGTATAGTCGACGGTTTTCGAGATAAAGGTACTTAAAAGGACGACTGTAGTGCGTAAATACAGTAAACAGGCGATGTAATAAAAAAAAATATAGTAGGTACCAGTAAATTCGTTTTTCTTTTTGGCAGTGGGTGTAAAAGAATAACTACATTTTAAAATATTATTTAAGCATTTTCTTATTTTTATTACATAGCCTGTTTACTGTATTTACGCACTGCAGTCGTCCTTTTTATCCGATTATCTCGAAAACCGTCGACCATACGACTTTATACCAAGGAAACCTTTTTTACGTAAAAATGTTCAAAGAAACATAAGTTATTTAAAAGATGGCGAAAATACACTCGGCGAAAAAAAATATGACCCTAAACAACTAACCCCCCCTTTGTTCCCACGCCACTGGTTGCAATATGGGTTACCTGCTATTATTAAAAAGTGACCTTTAATCACGTAAAAGTTAATTTTTGTATTGTAAGTAGATCCTAATAAATTAAATAAAAACCACATTTATGACACCATCTTCAAGGGCCAGTAGCTCCCTCTGGAAGCATATTATTCCATATTTTTTTATGTAGTATTATACCTTAAAATTTTTCATCGTCATTTCCGTACACCCTTTATAAATATATTACTCGTTTTAAACGAGCAAGTACTTCTAAAAATGTAACTAAGCGGTCATCAAAGTGTATATGTAAAAAAACATTGATGGTGGTGGCCCCATAAAGCAAACGATCAAGTTTCATATCTAAAAATGCCATTTTGTAGAGGAACCTTATAGAACTATATCCTAATTTTAAACACTACTAAAAAAAGCCAAAAGATATTAAAAACTAAAATTAAACAAAAAACGCGAAAGCTGTAAAAATAAAAAAATGTTTTTTAGCTTGTCGTTTAAATTCTTGGGGTCTAATTAAACGAACCTAGAAGCCCTTTAAAGCAAGATTGTAATATAAGTCTTACGTTTGACGACCTTTGAATTTTAAATCCAGACATATCTTTAACGCCGGGTTTTAAACTACTTGACAAACCCAACTAAAATAATTTTATATGTATGTTAAATAGCACTCTATTTAAAAAATAATTTTATATATCTGGTGTTCAGTAAAAATATAGCAATAATTCTTTAATTTCAATATAAAAAAATTAAAGAATGTTTCCATATCAATTTTATTTTAAAGCCTCTATTTATAACATTTATGTATAGTATCGGTTAAAATTGTAGTATCTCTAAAGTATTGAAAAATATTAATATTATTTTCATTTAGTCATTAGTAAACAGCAATATACTAGATGTAAACGACAATACATTATAAAAAGGTGAGTTTTTATAAATTGCTTTCCTTCTTTCAAAGGGCATTGGTGCATAGGGGGGTAATCGGCCTTTTCACTTTTTGAAATTTCACTCAGCTAGGCTTGTTGAGAATAAAAAGACATGCTTTTCCTGTTTTTTGATTAACGTGGGTGCTTCAGAAAGTGTTCTATTGAATCATTTTTCATTTTCATTTAATCTCAGCCGCATTAATAGATTTTTTAGTTTTGCTTGCGCCAAATTAAAGGTCTTCGAAGGGCGAATGATGCACAAATAAAAAAAATGGCGAAAAATTTAATTTTTTTAGGCTCTAAAAATTTTTCATATTTTTTATCAAAGCCTATTGACCAACGTTTTGATAAAAAAATATATGTGACGTCTTTTTAGTAGATCTAGCTTCGTGAATTTTTTCATCATTTTTAAAAGAGTGATAGGCAATCAAAAAATTCAAAATCGTTTCGATATTTTTTTAGAAAAACTTTTAATTTTAATATTTTTTTTTCTAAAGAATAGAAGTTTTAAATAACTTCTGGATTAAAAAGATTTAAGATGAACTGGTAAAGACATTTTTTTTTAAAGGACCCCGCAATTTTCTATGGAAAATGGGTTTCGGCCAATTGCTTTTAAACTTTGCATAGTGATAGTTTTCAACACGCTGATCAAAAGTTTCCACGGGCACAAAACCCGAAAACCCTCCCAACCCTTCCAAAATTACCCTCACAAGTCACCGGGGATTTTTTTAATGGAAAATGGGTTTCGGTCAATTGTTTTCAAATTTTGCATAATAATAGTTCTCAACACACTGATTAAAAGTTTCAACTAGCACAAACCCAAAACCCCCAAACCCTTAAAGTTCCCTGGGGACAAGGGCGTCGATAATATTTTTTCCTGGGAGGGGTAATTTTAGTATCAGAAAAAACAACTCTGAACACAAACCTGACAAAATATGTTACATAAACTGTTATTTGCTGGAAAATAATCCTGTCGTTATTGAGTCAAAATCACGGTCAAAGTATTTATTGATGCTTATATGTACATTTATAATGTTTGCACACATTTTTCATAAACCTAAACAGAAAAAATTGTTTGTAGCACGCATCCTAAATAGGTTCTTAGCACTCATTTGCTATTCCGAACTCAGCTGACGCCTCATGCGAAAACAACAAATTCGTCCTGAAAACCTCATCATTTTAGCCACTTGATACAAAAATAACTATATAATAATAATATCATTTTTCTTCCATATATCTTTCGCCTGTTAAGTTTCTTAGTTTTTAGTATCCAAAGTATAGATGCAATATAAAAATATAGTAACAATTAAATATAATTTACCATAACAAGGAGCTTTGTATTTGCGAAGTTATTAATAATTGAAAAATAACACAGTGCACTAACTAATTCAAACTTTAATTACATGGCAAACATGTATTTAGACATAAAGTAGCTTATTATAGAATATACATACATATGTACCAATATTTTTTTGTTACATTATGAACGAAACAAAGAACTTAATCCTAAATTACTATTTTTAAATTGACAATTTTTTGTTCAACAAAACTTTTAAAAGAAAACCGCTTTATTAAAATCAAGTATTAAACACCAACTATAATATAGAATCCAAATGTCTTTTTTTTCAAATCTGTCCACAATGGAATTTTTATTTATTGGTATGTCTCTATTCACATGTAAAAGCGCTAGACCAACTAATCGTTCTTGACTCATAGATACCCTTAACCACGTTTTTAATCTTTTTAGTGCAGAAAAACTTCTCTCCGAGGATGCAACGCTCACTGGCATAGTACGTACAAGATATAATGCTAAATGAACATAAGGGTATTAATGTTTATCACACATTTTAAGAGTTAAAATTGCAGAATCTGGGATATTTATTTCGTTTTTCCATTTTTTAAACCATAGTTCTAACTCACTTTTAACCAGCATCAAAATTATGTCGTTACTTTCATTTTTGAATTTGTGCATGTAAAAATATTTTAGGGTACAAATTTGCACTATACTTTAATATATGTGTGTTGTGAGTTTAATTGTCACTTCGGTGATCGACTCCAGAAGAATATATTTGCCGACGACGTGGTAGGTAAGGTTTGCGGGGGGGGTAATTACCCCCATTACCGCCCCCCCTTATCGACGCTCTTGCCTGGGCATCATTTTGACCGATGGTTTGGTCAATTGCTCCGCGGAATTTTTTGATAGTGTTGTCGAGTTGTAGCCACTTAAATAGTTACAGTTTAAAATCCGTAAGCAGAAACTTCATATGGTAAGGCCTTGGGGGGAGAGGTGTAAATAGTTATCCAATTATTAGGGTTGAAGGATAACATGTGGATATACAACTGGCCAAGGAATAGAGTTCATGATAAAATGGCTTCGCTACCCGTCAACAGGAAAGCAGACTTGAGTAGTTGGTGAGAATGGAGTCTGAAGACGGGGAAGGGAGTATTGGGGGGTTACATACCCGTAAAAATTCCAGGTACAGTAGATGTCTGCTGTAGCTCTGTATCTATTTAAGTGGCTACAATTTGATAACACTTTCAAAAAATTCCGCAGAGCAATTGACCAAACTATCCGTCAAAATTATCAACAGTGACCTTTAAGAGTTATTTTGGGGGGATGGGGGGGTTGTGGGTGTTTTCGGGTTTTGTGCCCGTGAAGCGTTTTGATCAGTTTGTTGAGGACTATCACCATGCAAAGTTTAAAAACAAGTGGTTGAAACTCATTTTCCATGAGAAAAATCCTCAAGGACCTTTGAGGGTGATTTTGGGGGATTGGGGGAGTTTTCGGGTTTTTTGACCGTAAAGACTTTTGATTAGCGTGTTGAAAACTATCACTATGCAAGTTTTAAAAACAATTTTCCGAAACCCATTTCCCATAAGAAAAGTGCGGGGTCCTTTGCCTCTACTTTTTAGTAATATTCAAATATTATTTAAATTATTTTTCTTGTTTACTTTTTAACCCAAAAGTTATTTAAAACTTTTCTTCTCCAAAAAAATTTAAAAAAATATAACAAAATATTTTTTTTTAAATATTAAAAAATAAAAAAAAAATAGATTTTGAATTTTTTGACCCCCTATGACCCTTTCAAAAATTATGGAAAAATTTAGATGCTAGGTCCACTAATCCCACATCACATATATTTTTTTCATCATATCGTGGGTCAAAAGGCTTTGTTAAAAAAAACATAAAAAAATTTAAAGTCTAAAAAAATTCAAAAATTTCCGCCAAAAATTTCAAAAGATAATTGTGTCTTATCCGCGCTTTGAAGACCTTTAATTTGGCCCAAGCAAAACTAAAAAGTCTTTTAATGCGGCTGAGATATTAGAAAAAGCGAAAAATCTTTATGATGTTTTTAATCTTAACAAGTCTAGCTGGGTGAGATTTTAAAAAGTGAAAAGGCCGATTACCCCTCATTATGAGAAAAGCATAAATGTAGGAATACGTACAGGGTTTTCCCGTATAATTGCGCACCCCTTTAAAATCTTTATTTTTATAGATAGAAAAACATAGTTTATATGAAAGTTGCAGGATTTTTGATGAAGATTTTCATGGTGTAAGATAGAAAAACAAATGATGATCGGAAAATTAACAAATCACTATCAACTTCGTTATTTTAAATGGAACACCCTGTATATGACTGAAAATTCAAATTCTGCTAATCTTCCTCTTTTCAAATATATATATATATATATATATATATATATATATATATATATATATATATATATATATATATATATATATATATATATATATATATATATATATATATATATATATATATATATATATATATATAATATATATATATATATATATAACTTATCTATGTTCGGATAAACGAGTTGCAAGTTATTTGAATTTAAAATCTGTTCTTATAAGCCATAGTTAGCCATGGATACAACCCAAAATTGACTTCTGTCAAATATTTATATTTGTCAAATATTTATATTTATATTTGACGCTAACGCGACTTAACTTTGCCAAACTTTGGGTTGTATCCATGGCTAACTATGGCTTATAAGAACAGATTTTAAATTCAAATAACTTGCAACTCGTTTATCCGAACATAGATAAGTTATATATATTTGAAAAGAGGAAGATTAGCAGAATTGATTTCAATCATATACAGGGTGTTCCATTTAAAATAACGAAGTTGATAATTTGTTAATTTTCCGATCATCATTTGTTTCTATCTTACATCATAAAAATCTTTATGAAAAATCCTGCAACTTTCATATAAACTATTTTTTTCTATCCATAAAAATAAAGATTTTAAAGGGGTGCGCAATTATACTGGAAAACCCTGTACCTCGGCTCGTCGCGTCACGTCGGCTCTCTTCGTTCGTCGGCAAGCATATTGGGCGGGAAATATAAAGTTCACAACCTTAAATAAACGCGTCATCTGTTTACTAATATACTTTTTTATCCCTACATAGAAGTTATTAACAAAATTTCTATAATTTTTGATATGGTAGAAGAATTTTTTTTAAGTGTATTATATTTCCCGGGTTTTTTTCTAATACGTTGTTAAAATTTTGTTTATAACTTCTACAAATAATTTAGACAAATTCAAAAGCCCTAACTAGTCGGTCATGGTTAGTTCTGGTTAGCAAAGCGGCTTTTTATTTTTCCCAATTATATTTTAGACGTAAAAATGCGGGGATGTATTAAAAAAGACCCCAAATTATTACATTAAAATGTAATTTTTTTAGCAGAGTCCCTGCATAATAAAGCATGTTTCATGTGTCAACACTGTCAAGAAGGTCGCCAGCCGGTGTTTCTCTAGACGCTAGTGATTGAAACAATGATTTAACGACCAAACCACATAACCTTCAGATTTTAAAAAAATGCGCGCTCGTCTTCCTCGAAACCCACGATCACTACCGATGGCATACGAACAGTAAGCCGAGCGAGGGTATGTATTCCTACATTTATGCCTTCCTCTCATTATGCGCCAAGGCCCTTTTACCGCAAGCGTTTGAAATAAACTTTCAAAAGCAAACCCTTTTTTTTGTATATTTTTGGTGAATTTGATTAAATTTTATCGTCAAATCCCAAATTTTACAAAAATATTAGTATTTTTCTTGGAATTAGAGGTATCTGAAATATTTGCATGAAAATTGTTGGGTGACAAAATTTTAACTGGCATGCTTTTTAAGGTGCGTATTCATTTGCAACAAACACTCCGAACGAACAAACATCCTGCAACAAACATTTTTGCGCGGAGCGTTCCGTCTGTTTGTTCGTTGCGATTTCACTAGTAATTTCTGTGTTTAGTATCAGTCTCTTCGTGTTTTAGGATGGATGCAAACGATATTGCCGTAGCCGCTGGTGCTTTTTTAATTATAAAGGCATTAACGGAGGCTAAAAAAAAAGAAAAAAAGAAAACAACGAAGAATGTGGGCGAGGCGCCTTTTTTTGCGTCGTCAAAATATGGCATTACTTAATGACCTAGATATCAATTAATTTTAAAATAAGTATTATTTATATCAAATTTATAAAAAAATATCCAGCAAAAACCCGCACAAAAACCACCGCGCGCAATCCTCCAAACTCCCGTACTAACTAAAGACCGGCGAACGAACAAATTTCCTTTGTACAAATTTCATTTACCGACAAATCTCGGAAAATGTTTGGCGTGTTCGGCGCGACGTACTCACTAGGGGAATTTGATCTGCGCGCGCTGCGCGCTTTGTTCGTTCCGACTCTGTTGTCCAGATGTGAAAGCCGGGTCGGCTCGATTGAAGTTCTTGACTCGAGCAACACACAAAGGCATCGCTATAGCTAGAGGCATTCTTTTAACGGGCAGCGGCTACCTGCACTACTGAAAATCAGACTTTTTATTTTTAAGGACAGGAACGTATTGCACGAATCTGTCAAAATTAAAAGGTATGCAAATTAATAATGACTATTTTTAAGCTTCAGTATTGGAATATGTACTTGGGTTTAATATTAAAATACAGGGTGTCCGAAAAGTCTGGACTGGGTCAAATATCTCGAGAACGAAAGGTTGGATTTCCAAGATTGCAACTGAACTTTGTTTTTGACACAATCGTCTATCTAATTCTGATGTCAAAAACCACCCCTACTCCTCTTAAGGGGTGAACGTAAGGGTGGTTTTATAATTTTAAATAGAAACCCTATTTTTTTGCATTTTCGGATTCCTCAAAAATTTTTGTGTTTGGCCCCAATTTTCACCCCCAACCCACGCCACCCCTTCACAGGGGTGAAAAAAAACGAAAAAAAAGTTAAAAAATAAAACTAAAACTGAACAGTTTAAATATTTAATTAAACCGCAATAAAAATAAACATGTACAAAAACATGTTACCCAATCTCAAATTTCACCCCAACCCTCGCCACCCTCCACAGGGGATAACAAAAATTTTTAAACAAAATGAAACTGAACATTCTAAATTCTTAATTAAATCCATAATTAAAATAAACATGTCAGAAAAATATGTGACCCGATCTAAAATTTTACCCTTCAAACCTTGCCACCCTTTCATGGGGGAGGACAAAAATTAAGAAAATAATATTGCAATAAAAAAATGTTTATTTTTATTACGGATTTAATTAAGAATTTAGAAGGTTCAGTTTCAATTTTGTTTTATTAATTTGTTTCATCCCTTGAGGGGGTGGCGAGGTAGTTGAAATTTGAGGTGGGGTTACATGCCTATTTATATTAGATTTAATTAAATATTTAAACTGTTCAGTTTAGTTTATTTTTAACTTTTTTTGTTTTTTTCATCCCCTGTGAAGGGGTGGCGGGGTTGGGGGTGAAAAATTGGGGGCCAGACACAGAATTTTTGAGGAATCCAAAAATGCAAGAAAATAGGGGTTAATTTAAAATTATAAAAACCACCCTTACGTTCACCCCCTTAGAGGGGCGGGGTGGTTTGACATAGAATCAGATAGACAATTGTGTCAAAAACAAAGTTTATTGCAATCTTGGAAACTAACCTTTCGTTCTCGAGATATTTGAATCCAGACTTTTCGGGCACCCTGTATATTTTTTCTTCAAGCGTCCAAATAATACCTTAGCACAGCAGGAATTTTTATTTACACTAGAATATCTCCAATAAATCATATAATAGTAGAAATACCAATATTGTAAATATTCAAATCTTACAACGCTATTATGATAGAAATACCAATGTTGAAATATTCAAATTCTCAATTAATCACCCTTACAATATTCATAATTAATTTTTTTTTAAAGTTCTGACAATTTTAAGCGCATTATAATTTGAAAGTGTGATTGAGTATAGCAACACGAAGCCAAGCTTCACGTCTAAAAAAATGTCTATTGTGATTTTTGAATCTGAATAAATAAATCGAACTTACCTTATAGAGTCACTTGGAAGCGAAAAAAAGTTATTTCTTTATTATTAGATGTAAGCATCTACATATGCCTTATAACCTGTCATGTTATAAAAGTCGAAAATAATAAATATTATATTAAAACTGACTTTTACGCCCGCACTAGCCTCGTTTCACAGTAACTAGTAAACTAAACAGTTCAACGCACGCGAGAAACGGCTCCCGTACTAAATGATCCGCCGTTGAGCGGACCATTATAGTGGGGGACGCTGACCGTGCCGCCACGCTATGTTTCGTATCTGGTCTTTTTTATCTGGGGTAGCGATGGGCATATTCGGATGATTTTAATATTCGAATATTCGTATTCCGGAAGATTTTCATATTCGGAATATCATTCGACATATGAAACATTGACCGAACAACGTCAGTCGGTATTCGATATATTACGCCGACCGCCAACCGTCGACTTACCCCGAAGTCGAAGGTTTGCTTTGAAATAACGAATTATTCGGATAAATCAGATGTCGGAAGATGAAAAATGAATTATTTTGTTTCGGCTTTTAATTTCAGTCGACTATTATTGGGTTGATGTTGTGTTCATACGTATTCTTGTACGTTTTAAATTTGTTTTCTGTTATTGGTGGTGCGGCGGAAGTTTTGTTTTCGTTTTAATTCGTAATTATTGGTGTGGTGTATAGAATAGTATACAGTGGCCGCCAAAAAGTCGACATTTTGAGGAAAATTTATATTCTTGATATGAATGAACCGCGAATTGAATGAACTATCATCCGATAAGTAGCTGTAATATACCCCAGCTGATTGGAATACGAATATTCGAATATCCGAAGAAAATATTCGAATCATTCGAAACATTTCTATATTCGAATATCGTTCGGAAGATCATTCGGAAGGTTCCATCACCAATCTGGAGTTTTGTTGCAAATGAATACGCACCTTTTAAAGGTATGCGATTTGCACAAAGGAAATTTGTTCGTTCGCCGGTCTTCAGTTAGTACGGGAGTTTGGAGGATCGCGCGCGGTGGTTTTTGCGCGGGTTTTTGCTGGATATTTTTTTATTAATTTGATATAAATAATACTTATTTTAAAATTAATTGATATGGATTGGAGTAAAAAAAATGTTTGGAACTGAGAGATGAGTATGAAAGACAACCCGTGTTATGGGATCCAAAAAATAAATGTCATTATAGTAAAATAAAAAAGCATGATGCTTGGGTGGAGATTTCAAATAAAATGGGGAGTACCACAAAAGAGGTGGAAACTAAAATCTAGGTCATTAAGTAATGCCATATTTTGACGACGCAAAAAGGCGCCTCGCCTACATTCTTCGTTGTTTTCTTTTTTCTTTTTTTTAGCCTCCGGTAATGCCTCTATAATTAAAAAAGCACCAGCGGCTACGGCAATATCGTTTGCATCCATCCCAAAACACCACGAGACTAATACTAAACACAGAAATTACTAGTGAAATCGCAATGAACAAACAGGCGGAACGCTCCGCGCAAAAATGTTTGTTGCAGGTTGTTCGGCGCGCGCTGGAAAAAATGTTTGTTGCAGAGTGCGCGCGCGGTTTGTTCGTTCGGAGTGTTTGTTGCAAATGAATACGCACGTTTAGAAGAACATAGATAATTTTACAAAATCTGGAATTCGATCATAAACTTTGATTACATTTTTCTCTTGGCGGGCAAAATAAAAATTTTCTTTACCAAAGTGTTCCCCTTGGGGCCAATAGCATCTGGTATGTATTTGGTGGGAATCCCATGTTTCACTTTTTAGAATTTAAAAGTTTAAAAATCCTAGATCCGCCACCGCTATACCTACTTATTATTACCCGCAAAACTGTGATTGGTTCCATTTTGAAAATACAATTTAAAAGGTTCAATGTTTAAAATTGTAGGCAATTGCAAATATTTTGCGTTTTTGAATGTACCACCGACACTGACAAAGATTTCTAATTACTGGAAAACACGTCCGATTTTCTTCGTATTTTCTTCCAACCAAATTTAGAGGCAACTTAACTTTTTTACTGAACACCCAAATTTTAAAAAAGTCAAACAAATTTTGGTCTATAAGGCAAGTAGTAGACTAAGGTTTAACATAAATTTCAGTGGCGGCTCGTATTTGTCCAACAGGGGAGGATCAAAGCAAACCAAAAGCAAAAAACTAACCTACTCACGATTTTAATGGGCGATAGTGAAGCTCAAAATAAGTCGAAAAAGAGCCAAAAACATATGAGTCAAAATTTAATTATTTTCGAAATGTGGCCTTTCAAAGTTTAAAAAAGTAGGCAACACCGCGCCTGTCTCATCGCAGCGAGTCGAACGTCGAACGTTTTTTGCGAGGTTTTGCATATTTACACATTTTTTAAGGGGATGTTCATTTACATACAAATAATAACAATTACTTCCTGCAATTTATTTTAATATTTGATTTGAAATTAAATTTCAGTAAAAAACAATAAATTATTGTTTGATTTTTATTTGTGACTGAAAAATAATTGCACTTACCACAAGGTTAATATCCATTTTAAGAACACAAATTATTATGCTTTAAAACAGCACATTTTTATTTTGCTTAAAGAATAAGATTTGCACACATTCCGTTTTCATAACTCTTTGGTACACTTGCACTACGGTTCTATAAATTTAAAACACATCGGCATATTTTCCCGATTTAAAAACAAACAAACTGAGTTTACTTCACGCACAAGGCTTCTGGGTAGCAATGTTTTTTAAATTTTTAACTGGGAGAAAAGTTATTGAAACTGTTGTTTTTTTATCTGTATACTGAAACATTTAAAGGTTAGTTTATTTTATAAGCAAATGACTCTACTGATAGGCGATTAAGACAAAAGTTTCCAGTGGTTAAGGTTTTCAGAAATAACTGCTTTTAGGGTTCATAACTTTGACATCGTTTAGACAAAAATCTGTCAAGTTTTGACACATATGTCATATAAACTTTTCGACTTGTTTTGAGCTTCACTATCGCCCATTAAAATCGTAAACATCATACTTTTTACACCCTGTATTACATACGATTTAGGAAAAAATAGATGGTATATGTCTCGAAAGTTACGGCAACGGCAATTTTGGCCAATTTGGTATAAGGTTTTTTTTTGAGACGCTGATCACGAATCTGAAAAAAAATTTAGTCGGAAACGTTTCGTTTTCGAGATATCCATCATCAAACTTGAAAATCAAAGTAACCTCGTTTTCACTATTTCTAATTCCCTTTGCCCACAATTCTCAATTTTTACACTAAATTGGCACACAATATTTTTAAACATCTTTTAAAAAATTGTTTTTATTTTAAACCTTTTTTCCATTTAATTGCAAAGCTCTACTTTCAAACGCCGCAACCATTTATACATAGGCATTTTTTTAGCGGCGTTTGATAGGGAAACTTTGCAATTTAGTAATGAAAAAATGTGTAAATTAAATATAAAAACAAGTTTTTAAAAAGTGTTTATAAAATACTGTGTGTGATTTTAATGTACGAGTAAAAAACAAGAATTGTGTGCAAAAAGAAGGGAAAATATACTGAAAACGTGGTTTGATTATCAAGTTTGAAAGCAGATATCTCAAAAATGAAACGTTTCCGACTAAAAATTCTTTCAGATGTAATTTAAGCAAATACATAGCCCCGTCTACGTTTTTGAATAAAAAACCATTCTTTCCTTTTTTCCTCAATAAACTTTTTAATAACTTTTTCATTAATGTTCAAAATGTCACTTATTTTTAACCCCATATGACGATTTCTCATCACAAGTTCATTATGCTTGCAAATTGTTTAGCATAAGCCTTGTTAATACATGAAAAAGTATATATTTTTAGTCCACTTATCTTTACCACCAAATAATAAACAAATCAAACGGGAGAGAGACGTTTTCTCCTTATATCCACAAATCCACAAATTTTGCTCACAAACATGTTTGTCAAAATCACGGGTTAACGATTGCTTACTTTTATCTTTTCTTGCATAATGTTTAGGTTTGGCGGTGGACGTCCATTGTTTTTGAAAATGAGTTTTAATTCCAAACTAAGTGGTTTTTAAACAGGGGTCGTCCCCCCCCGGGGAGGCGCAGAGCAACATAGCAACATTAAGAGGGGCGCGAGAGCTCTGAAAAATTAATACAAATTTTTATATTTAAAATAACAAACAATTAGTTTAAATAAAAAAAGAATATTTATACAATCCGGCAACAACGCCTGGCCATGCCAAAGCAGACATGCGATTATTGCTTCAGCGCATGCGACTTTAAAGCTGCTGATGTTATGAATGCTATTTCCGGTTTTATTGGAAAAAAATAATATTTTATGGGACAAACTTGTTGGTGTGTGCACAGATGGTGCTTCTTTAATTTTAGGTGCGCGTTCTGGATTTGTTACATTATTGAAAGGCTAAAACCCTTCCCAACAGCTTTAACGAGGTTTTAAATGTAGCTATTAAAGTGGTTAATTTTATAAAAAATAGTGCCCTAAATACCAGGATCTTTAATATTCTCGTTCTGATTTAGGGTCAGAACAGAAAAAACTTTTATTTCATACGGAGGTACGATGTCAATCCAAGGGAAATATGTTATCCAGACTGTTTGAGTTGAGGATGGAAGTACATCAGTTTCTCAGCCAACAAAAAAAAAAGAACAATTACTGAAACCATTTGATAATGAAATTTTCCAAATTAAATTAGCTTATCTAGCTGATATCTTTCAGGCATTGAACACGCTCAATTTGAAGTTACAAGGCAATATTTCAGCAAATATAATTGCCCATCATGATGCTTTTCAGAAAAACTGCTTTTATGGAAACGTCGTCTGCAAGCTCAAACACCAAATTT
>JAHBCN010006936.1:25000-46324 GCA_019359885.1 Listronotus oregonensis
TAAGAACCTCAATCGCAAATATTTACTTTAAAGAAACCCACAGGGGATTACACAAGAACGGCAAATGAGACCATGAGGGAACTACTCAGGGTACACTTTCCGGGATGCAAAATAACCAACATGTCACTGGAAGACTGCAAAAGTTCAGACCTCGGAAACCCAAGACACTGCTCCAGGAAGGACTGGCAGGTAGAAAAATCAGTGATAAACGTAGACAAAATTAAATGGGCGATAAACTCATTTGAACCGTATAAATCTCCAGGATCGGATGGCATTTATCCAGTAATGCTCCAGAAAGGACCAGAGCTTTTACTACATAGAATGTTTCTACTTTTAAGAGGCAGTCTAGCTCTGGGCTATATACCAACAACCTGGAGACTAATCAGAGTAGCATTTATCCCCAAACCTGGGAAAACCGGACAGGATGGGGCAAAAGCTTTAAGACCAATAAGTCTAATGTCGTTTGTGCTAAAGACCCTAGAGAAGTTGCTGGATAGGCACATCAGGAAGAATGCACTTACGAACAGACCTCTACACAAGGACATACATGCATACACAGCAGGAAGTCCACAGAAACAGCATTACATGAGCTTGTAGAAAAAGCCGAATATGCTCTCAAATACAAGGAGGTACTAATGTGTGCCTTCCTGGCTACAGAAGGAGCGTTTGACAACACGTCCCTAACATCTATCTCAAACGCGTCGAGGCGCAGAGGGATCGACGCAACAAGCTGCAGGTGGATAGACTGCATGCTTAAGAGCAGATCAGTATATACTTTAATTCTTAAAGAAACTCTTGTAGCTCGGGTTGAGCAAGGATATCCGCAAGGGGGAGTTATGTTCCCACTGCTATGGAACCTTGTCATGGACAACCTACTAAATGTCCTTTAACTTGAAGGGCACCAAACATTGGGATATGCAGACGATCTCGTCATTATGGCCCAAGGAAAATTTAACAATACTGTTAGGGATAAAATGCAAAAGGCCCTAAACGCAGTTACCAGATGGACGAGAAAAGAGGGACTAAACATAAACCCTTCTAAATCAGCCATAGTTGCCTTCACCAAAAGGAGAAATCTAGAGGGCTTAGGACTTCTGCTCCTACGAGGTGAAACAATCAAGATTGTGGGAGAGGTAAAATATTTGGGTGTCATCCTAGACTCTAAACTTCCCTGGAACCATCATCTTCAGAAAATAAGAAAGAAAGCGGAGATGACTCTTATGTTAATCAGACGCGCTCATGGGATAACATGGGGCCTTAAACTAAACATGATCTATTGGTTATACACCATGGTGGTAAGGCCTATGATAAATACGCGTCACTGGTATAGTAGACAAAAATGCGACAAAGAACTTCTGTTACAGAACTGACCAAGGTACAGAGACTTGCTTGCTTAGCTATAAGAGGAACAATTAAAACAACCCCAACAGCAGCCATGGAGTGTCTCTTAGACCTTCCACCACTTAACCTTATAGTGATGGGAAAGGCAAGAATGAGCTACTTCCGACTGCAACAGAAACCAACTGGTGCCTACGCTAGTTTGGGACACAACATTATAAAAAGTCAGGTTGGCGGCAACATCCTGGACGAGAGAACAGACCCCAATATTTATTCAACAAAAACTTCGAGGTAAAAAATTTAGATCGAAGTGAGTGGCAGCAACCCGATCTCCCCGGCACGGTTGGAGACATCATCTGGTATACGGATGGTTCCAAAACCGAGCAGGGAACTGGAGCGGGCGTGTACAGTGAAATGAGAAATTCACAATTCTCCATTCCACTAGGAACACACAGTTCTGTATTTCAAACGGAAATATACGCTTTACTGCACTGTGCAAAAGAAAATAACAGAAGGGATTATAAAAACAAGCGGATCTGAATAATAACAGACAGCCAAGCGTCACTAGGGGCACTAGTAAAACCCAAGGTAACGCCCAAGCTGACATGGGAATGCCAAAAAGAACTGGAAGCCCTGGGAGAACGCAACAGAGTAACTCTCTTGTGGGTACCAGGACATTCGGGGATAGAAGGCAACGAAAAAGTGGATGAGTTAGCGAGACAGGGATCATCCACACCATACTTTGGGCCAGAACCTGCCCTTGGAGTGACCAAAACCATAGCACGAAGGCAAACCAGGGAATGGATCCGAAACAAACGGGAAGAATACTGGGGAAATCTCAGTAGAATAAGACATGGAAAAAGCTTCATAAGAGACCCATCCAAAAGAACGAAGGAAGAACTACTCAGACAAAGTAGAAAAAGATTTCGCATAACAGTAGGGTTGCTAACAGGGCATGATAACCTAAGAGGACACCTACACAAGATAGGCTCATACATTGGGGACCCAAGTTGCAGAATGTGCGACGAGGGGGAAGAAACAGCCTACCATATCCTGTGCCAAATGTAAAGCATTGAATCACAAAAGACAGGCATTATTTGGGCAACCGGAAATGAGCCCACAGGAATATATTAACCAACCAGTCTTAGAATTATACAGACTTGTAGAAGGAACAAGACTAATGGGAGGATTGATATAAAAGACAATGGGAGATTAGGCACAAAAAGCCCATGAGGCTGCGCTGCCTCAGGTAGTTAATCAAGATGGCTCCCAGGAAAGAAGAAGAAGAAGTGCACTTCGTCCGTGTACAGGACTTATGGTTTTGTTTAAAACGATAAATTAACATATTAGAAAATATTTAAAAAAAGTTAAATACCACAGTTTTAGGATTTTTCCCTAAATCGTTAAAATTCACTAAAAAAGAAATAATTAACAATCGACAAATTGACTACAAATATGCAACAAAGTTTGTGTATTTGTATAAATTCTGAGAAGCCTCTTTATGCTAATATTATTTGGTTAAGGCGTTTTTAGGATATTTAAAATATCTAGGTTTAAGTTTTCAATAATACTATATTAGTAACGCGAAAATAAAAACAAAAAAAAACCTATTCCCGGTATTTAATTTAGTTTTCTCAATCATTAAAATAGATTTCCTAATTTCCTTGAATTTCACACGTTATACTTTTGTACATGGAATTATAACTAAACTCTTTTGAGATACGAACAGCTATTTTTACAGTTAATTCTGTTACAATATAGCTTCGGTTATAGTTTACTTTGTTTTTCAAATATCCCCACAAAAATGCATCAAGGGAAGTAAGATCAGGGCTGTTTGCAGGCCAGTACATCAGGCTCAACCTTCCAAACCAAATGATTATTTTTCCAAATAAATATCCCCACAATGTATTATAGGTCTATAGGTAAACATTCTTTTTAATATCCCCTTTCATTTTTGCCATCTCCGTCTTAAATTTTTTCGGTTAAATATTATACTGGCTGAAACTTGTACTTGTAGAATTTATACCTATTTATATTTAGGTAAAAGCTATTTATTTTTACAACCATAGATTTGTAACAGGAAAGCAACATAGATTGACCCTTCCGGCCCTTCTACGAATAACGTCAAATTATATTTTTTAAAATTTATCGCGTTTTTTTAACAAACTCAAATATCTTAAAAACTAAATATAACCAAATAGAAGGTTCTTAAAATCTTTCTAAATTCGTAAAAATTTACACAGTTAAACAAATCTGATATTTATTAATTAATTTATCGATTTTCATTTCTTTCTTTTTTTTATTAAAGATTTAGGCAAAATTCTATGCCTCTGAAACTTGCGAAAAAAATGTGATTTTTTTTTGCAGCGCTCCCAGAGAAAAATCTAAGTTTCAAAAACAAATCTTCATTTGAATTTTTTTTCCACTTTTTCTTTAATTTTATGCAATATCTTTCAATTACCCATTTTATTTGTATAGTTTTTAATCATCCCTCGTAGTCTGGTATATTTTACGCGCCAACACAATGGTAACATCACAGAATTGCCTATGTTCATAAAAAAACTAGGTTTCTGTCTTTAAAAAAAAACTAGTTTTCTTTTTTTTGTGGTCCACATTAAGGCTGGATTTATTGCTTAACCGACCGTCAGCGCTGATATCGGTCGAACGTAGCTAAGTATATTAATAAAAATGTATGATCAACTACAGCGCACAGCTAATAGACTGCTATGCGCGTATAGCAGGCATTTTCATTTATCTCGTTACGTTCGACCGATGAGAACCATAATAGGGAGATCTTTACAAATATTATATTATTTTACCGGTAGAGCAGAAAAAAAATAAAAATCTTTTTATGTTGGAAATAAATTGCCTCATTTATTATTGTTATGTAATACAGTAAAAATGATATTAGTTATCACATTCTCTTAAAGTAAAAATTAACAATAAAATAAAACAATTAATATTTACATTCTAAAATAACATTTAAAAGGATTTAATTTACATTATACTTAAATTAGGAGCAATACTTACACGATATTGAATAATATTTTAAACCAACGATTTTTTACGAAGTTAAGGTTATATATTCCTATATTTTAATATTTACTCGAATTTTTCAGGTTAACGATTGAATTTTTGATGTAACTTATGGATCGGTCAAGGATATCTTAGAATAAACAGGCGCGGTGTTCCATTCATAGGTCATTCTATCGGCCACTGGCAACACAGCGGGGCTCTTACAATACAAGTGCAAAATAGATACATATACAAGTGGGATTAGTTCCAGGGTAAACGTGCTAGAACTTAAGACAACTACAGCCATCTGATGATGAGAGGTCCAATATTAAAATATAAACAATAATTATTTTGATGCTTGATCAATATACGACCTGTAATAAGCGGTGTTACAGAAATTGGACTGTTAATATTCTAATTCTTCTTTAAAAAGACGAATAATAAAAACTGAATATTAAATAAAGGTTTGAAAAATACACAAAACATGCGAAATTACTGTTTTTTATTGTGAAAGAGCGTATTATAAAGGATTATAAAAAAAAAGTTGGGCACAATTTGATCCTTAAATAATTTATTTAAAATATACCGGGAAAACATTTGTACTGACTAGTTTATATTGCCGTCAGACAGTTTTAATGTAATTAAAAGCATCTGTATTCTTATACATCTTTAGGATTAGTAATTCGGATGAAATATGCCTCGGAAAAATATATACTAAAGTTCCAGACTCCACCCTCAATTGCTCAATTGTGGTGGTATTTAGTAGGGATGTCGATAGTTCGATAGTTAGAGCTATCGATAGTTTAGTAAGTTGGATAAGTTCAAGTTTCGTATGTATCGATCGCCCTGCTATAATGCTATAAAGATAATAGGATTAAGTGCTTATGATTATTATTTAATGATGCCTGTAAATATAAAATACCAAACAAGCCATCGTAGGTATTTATAGGGTACAACTACAACATACAAGCCAAGGTAGTAATTTTAAAGTTTTTTGGTTAATTTACCAATTTATTTGCTGGATAAACCAAAAAACTTTAAAATAATCAATATATGCCAGCATAAAGCCATAGCCTCTTTTTTTTAATCGTAATGATAACTTACAGAAAACCTCGTGTAGAAAGAAAAAAGTTTAAAAGAAATGAGTTTATTTCATATAATTAAAAAAGGTAGAACCAGATAGGTATCTAAAGTTAAAAAGTTAGAACAAGTTAGGTATCTTGAAGTTAAGTTTTGTTGATCCTTATTAAAATTCAATAATCCAACAGCCATTTTAAGCGGTTTTAAACGGCTCCTGCAAACAAACAGATTTTCCAGCTTTTGAAAAAACTCTGGATTAAATCTAAATAAAAGCTGTACAAACAACTCGGGATCACTGGAACATTGATGATAGAAAGGGGATTTTAAGGTAACAAGAAAAGGGAGTCTCAGCGACTAGGTAGAGATTTTAATTTTCGACTTATAAGTCCAATATCATGATACAGAACTACGAATACGGAGGTACTCCTCGAACTATCGATAGAGGTCTTTCCAAGCGATACGCTATCGATGGCTGAATACTATCGATAGTATCGATGGTGCTATCGACCTATCGACATCCATAGTATTTAGAACTACCGATGAAGAATTTTTGAAATCTGATAACATACAAAATATTCATGTTAGAAAAATATTTTTAAACCTAAAAATAACTCATACTTTATACAGAAAATTAAGTAAACGTAAATCCTAGAAGTCTGCAAGCCTAATAATTTCACTAATTAATTATTTCTTCTGTATGTTGGTAAAAGGTTCGAACGAATTATATTAAATTATAAATAAATTTTAAGCCCGGACTTGATGAAATGGGAATAACAAAATATGGTATTATCAAGTAAAAAAATACTTTATATTAGTTGTTTCAGTTACCCAGAGGTTAATATGTTTGTCCAATGACATTTTGCAATCGACTGATAAACTAAAATAACCATTTTCTTTTTTCTAATTTAACATTATTTAAATTAGTCTCGACACTGTTAAAATAGTACAAACATTAAAAAGCGCATAGACAAGCAATTCAAACAAATATAAAATAACAAAAACAATATTTTTACAAATGCTTACGACATAATATAAAGTTTTATACATTCACCAATCAAACCGTTCTGGCATCCAACGGTTTTGTATGAAGGACCCTAATATTGAATTTATTGCATTATATTAAAAAAAAAAACTTTTTACTCTTTGGAAAGCGAATTAATAAATTCTTCCATAAAAGGATTTCCACCAAGTCTATTAATTTCGTCTTTAGCATCTGCTTCTAGTTCTTGCAGTTTTTGTCTAGTGTAATCGAAACTTCCGTATTTCTCTAGCAAGGCTACACAGTACTTTTTGACTTCAACATCTTTGGTCCTTTGTCTAAGAATATCTATTTAAATCAATTAGGAAAACATACGACAAATTCTGGACAATAAAATCAACTAGCACCAGCTTTGCTACATTCCCAGCTAAAGAACTGGGGTTGACAAAAAGCGACATCTTTTTGTCTGAAAAATGTTGTCAACTTTTTACACATATAAGAAAAACAATTACAGCTTATTTAAATTAAAACTAACTATTAAAAAGGATACGAATGATCTGTTTATCATTGGGGCGACTGTGTATGGCATGAATTATGGGAAAGCTAAATTTTCCTTCAGTTAGGTCTTCACAATAGCTTTTATGGAGCATATACTGAAATAAACAAAAAGTATGATACAAATTACAGGAACCAGATGAAAAAGCAAGCGTCGACGATAGAATCTTGCCAAGTTTATTGACACGCATGAGTCAGAATCTCGGGCAGTGTTACAAATGAGATGTAAATTTTACTATATTGTCTATTTTCAATCCTAAAGATATATTTACACTTCCGTTTTTTTAAAAACCCTTTATAAAATTTTTAAAAGTTATCAAAGTTTCAATGAACATGAAAAAAAAATCAAAACGGTATCAGATTAACCAATGATTAAAATTTAAACTATTTTAATTTGGTTTTAAAAATTTAAAAAATTCTAAGTTTGTAAAATGTGCTACATAAGAAATTTTCTCACAACACCTGAAATTTTTGAAACCAATTTTAATAATTTTAAAGTAAATAATTTTTTGGTTTCATATTTAGAAAACTGTGACATAATGATACATGTGCTTTAATAGAGCAAACCCTTGTTTCCTTTGGTCCAAGACATTGCAGCTAAATTATCAATGTACTTTTACATCTGATATGTATAATTTATTACTATTATTAATATCACTGTGCTTTTTCTTATATCAGTAATTAGCAAACTTACGTCCTTGGAATTTAAGTTAATGTAGTCATCACGAATTTGAAAATATAGTCCTAATATGGCAGTTATTTTCGTAAAATCATCTTTGTTTTCACTAAAAAGTTGCATTAGTCTGATGGCAAACATAAAAAGCCCACCAGTTTCTACAAATACAAAGTTAAATATAACAAAAATAAATAAAAAAATTTACTTTTTCTTACTTCTTATCACCATTTGTCTATATTCATCTTCAGATGGACATGTAAAATTATCCCTCCAATAAATTTCCATTCCCTGACCTCTATATAGTTCTAAAATTTGTTCTAAAGCTATTGAAGTTGCCTAGAAAATAACCACTTGTGTCAGTTAAGACTTGGGTTGTGGGAAAAAATACTTTTTTTAATAATCACTAGTTAAAATTAGTAATTTTAACAGTAATAAAGCCAATAACAGTCCAGCATGCATAATTTTTCTTTTAATATTGGTATCTGTGAAACAAAATCCTCCCCATATTGTAATGTTAAGAAAATATAGTTAGGATTAGCTAGTCACCAGACAAGTAGAAATAAACAAGGTAATTTTTTACTTATTTTATTTCACCAATTTTGGAGTGCTGATCACTAATCTAAAAAAAAAATCCAGCAAGGTCTCGTTTTTCAGTTATTAAGCCTCCAAGTGGACTAACCTCAAAATGATCAATACTCCCTAATATTCCTTCTTTTTGAAACTGATTACTATCAAATGGGAACATACACTGATTGAGCACTCTCATATTTAACAAATACACTAAAATTAACAATAATGTATTGCTTATTTTTAGTAAAAACACCTCAAATAAATTCAGTTTTATACTGTATATCAAGGGTGGCCAACCTTATTAGATCCAAGATCTACTGTTGAATGACGAAACCATGTGCGATCTACCAACTTCTAAACATTTTGAATAAAATAGTATATAATAAGAGGAAAATATAAAATTAAAAATTATTCTTAGTAATAACTTATTTATATAGTGAGCGCATTCCGTCTAAGCATTTGCAATAGCTTAGCAAAGGCAGGTTTGTAGTTGGAAATTGCCAACCTTAAATAATCTAATGTATGTGTATAAGGCTGTATCAACCGAAAACGGTGGTTACTTTTTGTTTATTTTAAGTAGGAAAATGCTTATTCACAAAAATATGTTGAACTAAAACACGAATGCAGTTGTTCAACACATTTATTTAAATTTGGATATTTTCCTTGAATACCAAAGCCCAGAAATCTAGACCAGAGGATGACCTTTCTTTTAGAAATATATCGCAGTGCGGAGTATTTCGTTTTCAAATATCATGGGGTCTATTTGAAATGTACTACAAATTTTTTAGCCAATTCATTTACGTTACTATGATTAATGGAATTATTAAACGGATACGTAATGAATTCCACCAGCTTCTTATTTTTTTTTTGACATATTATTATTAGGGATATTAAACTTATATTTTTTTTTTGTCTTGCCACGATCGACTGGACTAATAGCCGCAATTGACCGGTAGATCGCGATCGACCGGTTTGCCACCCCTGCTGCATATGTCGTATAAATGATGCATGTATATAAATGATTGCCTAATTCACAATTTAATACGTAAGTTTTAAAAAGAAAAAACTTAATTGATTTAAGGTGTTTTTTACTAAGAATAGGCATTAAAATATCGTAAATTTTAGTGTATTTAATTAATATATGATTGCTCACTCAGTGTATGTTCTCATTTAATGGTAATAAGTTTCAAGAAGGAGAAATTTAAGATAAGAGTGTCCAATATAAGGAAAATTCACTTGGAGACCTCATAACTCAAAAACCCAAGGTTGCCGGAAAACATTTTGTTTCAAATTTGTGATCAGACACAAAAAATCCCTGTATGCACAAAATTATCAAAATCGGTGAGGAGTCCGCTAAGTAGAAAATTACCATAAACAATTTACTTACATCTGGATGGTTTAGCATCTGAACTCGTTCCAGAGCAACAAATATAGCATAATTTGCTGCATTAATTGTACTAGGTACTCCATAAATTGAGTGAGCCACCGGAATTCCTCTGCGAAGAATAGAGTTATCCTGTATATCATCAAGCCTAAAAATTAATTACAAAAAATACTTATATATGTTAAAAACAATTTTAGAAAACTGATTAAGGCAGTTAATTTTGTAATAAAAAAAAGGTATTTGTCTAGTAAGTTGCGGCAACGCCAATTTTGATCACTTTTGGTATACAGGGGTTTTTTGAGGTGCTGATCACAAATCTAAAAAAACTTTTAGTGGCAAATGTTTGGTTTTCAAAAAATCCATCATTAAACTTGAAAATCATACTAATCTCATTTAACTATTCTTTTTTCTTCTTACACAGAATTCTTGATTGCTGCCAAATTTTTCCACTAAATTTGCACACAATATGTTAAAAACACCTTTTAAAAACTTGTTTTTATAAAAATTTTAGAAACTTTTTCCAATTAATTTCAAAGCTTCACCTTTAAGTAAGTGCGGCAACTAGCAACTATGTATACATGAGGGATTTTTTCAGCAAACATGGCCGTGGCGTTGGAAAGTAAAGCTTCGCAATTTAATGGAATAAAAGTGTAAAATAATTAAAAAGACAAGGTTTTAATTAAAAGGTGTTTATAAAATATTATGTGCCACATTAGTGTAAAAATCAAGAATTGTGTACCAAAAGAAGGGGAAATATAGTGAAAATGAGGTTAGTTTGATTTTGGATGTCTCGAAAACGAAACATTTCGGACCAATTTTTTTTTAAATTCGTGATCAGCGCACCAAAAAGACCCCGTGTACCAAAATTGATTATCAAAATCGGCGTTGCACAAATTTCTAGACAATTACCAAAAAAACTTTCGGTAATTTTTTACTTACCGGGCCCACGGACGATTTTAATGAAATTTTGTATACAGGGATTTTTTGGGGCGCTGACCACGAATCTGAAGTCAAATTTTGTCGGACTCTGCTAGTTTTTGAGTTATAACGCCCCACTCGAACCTAACCTCAAATCTGCACAAACTTTCTTAAAATTCCTTCTTCCTTCAACTGATTACACCCAAAATGGAAGATTTTATGAAAGTACACTTTTTATTTTATAAGATAAATTTAATTTTACCTTAATTTAACAAATATTTTTAATAAAAAAAGCACAACAAGCACTTCCCAAAAATATTATTTTTACTTTTATAAATGTCAACAAAATTGTTTAGAAATTTTAGAGTTTTATGTTGGTACACCAGAGACCCGCGAAACAATTGAATTGCCTACTTTATAAATTTGAATTATTTTTTTTTGCCATTTAAATTTAAAAAGCACATTCAGTTGTTTTGTGGGTCCCCGGTGTACCAACATAAAATTGTCCAAAATCCCTAAATAATTTTGTTGACATTTATAAAGTGTTGTTGTGCTTTTTTTTTAAATAATTGTAAATTTGAGGTTAGCAGACTGACAAAATTTGACTTCAGATTCGTGATCAGCGCCCCAAAAAAACCCTGTAAACGAATTTTCATTAAAATCGGCCGTGGGCCTGGTAAGTATAAAATTACCAAACTTTTTCTAGTAAGTACCCAACAGCCAGAGAAATACCAAAGAATTAACCACTAACAAAAGTACCAAATCTGGTAGCATAGCAATCCTTAGAAAATCTGGGTTATTAAGTCGCCAGATATTTTAAAATGTCTTACTTACAAAAGGCTGGAATTGTGTAATATTTGTACAATATCTGTAATAAGCGATAGCTTTTCTTCAGAAATGTTAAGCCATAAATTAAAGGCCCTGGCTAATTTTGCTCTTACATTTTTTCCAGGCACTTGTAAAATATACCCGAAGGGCTCCAACAATTTCTAAAAAATATGTAAGGAAAGAATATAAATAATTTAAATAGGTTTTATTTTTACGAGAATAGATACCTCATCTTGTTTTTTATCATTTGTTTGACTATAAGGTATTTTGGAACTGTTTTCATTATTGGTCATAGTTCTTATTTAAATTTAAATACAATTTTAGAATACAGGTTTCCTGAAAATACCAGAGGATTAAGCAGGGTACTTAAAAGAAATGACTAATGTTTATTCTGAAAAAATAAGAGATAAACAAAAAGTTGAGGTTAATTTGGTAAAGCCACATTTACAATGAAGTTTAATTTCGCATGGAAATATAAGGTGTTTTTGAATTACCGCACAAAAGCGCATTATACCACACAATGCTCAACATTGAGTGTTACAACTACCGCACTGCCTCGCATAATCGGTCTTGGCTGTTTAAGGCTCGCTAATGCAGCATTAATGCGCACTTTTCTCTGTAGTTAAAAAACACCAATAAATTATTGGCCGATTTTTCGAGCCCTCGAAAATATATTACTGAAGGCAGCAATGCCGTTTGGCCGAGCACTCCGACCTTCGGCCGACCAATATCAGCATGCGGAGCAAGTGAAAAAGGTTATACCCCGGTTTTCTTTCTCTTTCGCACGCTTGCTCGCCAACCATCTTCCACGAGTCATTTTTTAATCTACGTCTTATCTTCGAGTATGTACCGACCTAAATGCCGTCTTGACGCTTTGCCGTGCGTACAAGCAAGAGTGCGAAAGGTAGAAAAGATTCAAGGGTAGTAAACTTAACAAGGAGTGCTCGATTTTTACTATTTGTCCGCAGATATAGGTTATGTTTGGACGTCACCGTTTGCCCATTTTGCCCAGAAGGCAGATTTATTTTATTAATTTTTGTTAAATATTCAACTTTAAAAACTATTTTGGATATGTACTTACTATTAGAACTGTAATGTATAATATTTTTTAAAAAAAATTAAGACTTTATATTACTTGTAAACAAAACAAAAGGCAAACAGATTACGTCACAAATACCGAATTGACATTTAAATTGGTTTATATGGGCTTAAATGGGATCGAGCACTCCTTGTTAGGTTTATTACCCTTGGAAAAGATTAGTGGTACCTTTCACTCTCGGTGCAAGCTCCAAGCAAACTTTTTTCGAGTAAAACCCCAAGACAGAAAAGGACTAATGGCCATTTGCACCAACAATTTTAAGAATCCTTAGCGTTAAGTAATCCCTAATCTCCAATGTAGCCAATCACATTGCTTGTTTGGCCATATTAAGGATAACCTTGTGTTAAGGGTTCCTTAAAATTGTTAGTGCAAGCGGCTATACAACGTTCAAATAATTAATTTTCCTAACTTACTGCTTCGTTTTCACGAATAAAGGGCTAATAGCTTCGAGCATAGAGCTACTAGAGGCAGCCTTGCCGCTCGGCCGTGCAAACAAGTGTGCTAGAGGGAAAGAAGAAAAGCAGTATAATAACCTCATTCTCTCGCTTCAACAAGCCTAATCAGTTGGCAGGAAGAGGTATATACCCCGCGGCGTGATGATTGGTATCAGGAAGAAAGGTTATATTTTGTGCTCGAAGCGTAAGAGGGAAGAGTAAAGTGATGTCATTACTGTGTCAGTACACTCATTACACGGTATCTGAACTAGTAGATATCACTAGGTCTGTTTGTTATCAAGTTTAGAGTAGGTCAGAGTAGGTGAATGTAGGACTAAAAAGTGGAACTAAGTGTAAATAAGTTCCGATTTGATTTTTATAAAAAAACGCGTTTAAGATTTATTTCACAAATTAAAAATGGCTTTATGGTTATGATTATAAACAAACAACTTTAAGTCTTGTATTAAACATGCATCTAACGTCACTACTTCAAGAGTTAGCATAATTAAGTGAAAACTGTTTACAAAATTAACATCCAAACACCTATCCTAAATTATATGACGATAACAAACGGTTTATTGACAAAAAAGTGTAAAATAGTTTACTCTATTTCTGGATATCAAACAGACCTACTATTAGGGAAAAATACTATATATTATGTTTTTCTGTAATGAAATGAATTTATTAATAAATTTTTTTTATTTCAAAAATCAAAACATTTTATAAATTTTAAAATCTCAATTAGAAATACATTATTCTTCCGAACAAATCCCAGCAATTTAAAGAGGTTAAGTTTTTTTATACATGTAATATACATTATGGCTGTTTCGAACAACCCTTTTCTTACCTAAGTTAAAGTAAAGCGTAGTTCATAAGGCAAATCGTTTTTAAATTCCTTTTTGGGTTTTTTTTTTTTCCCATAGCCCCGGACAATTTTGGTTTAGTGCTGGAACTTTGGGAAAATCAAGATGAATATTGACGCTCATTGACGTTTTAATTAATTTCCCTTTTTTAAAAACTTTTTGTGTTTTTATTATAATTAATTTTTTAACAATATTGTATCTTATGCTGGTTTTTTCTCTGTGTATTTTTTTAATAAAACATTTATAATGCTTTGTGTCAGTGAAAATAAGGATCAGTTGAAAAATGGTAAAGGGGTTATTATTTACGACCTTTATAATTCTCTTATAAGGTGGTTTATTAAAACAAACAACAAAAAATAGAATATATTATTCTATAAAGTCTTTATAAGCAAAATAAAAAAATAAAAAAAGATATTAATTAAAGATCACAACATTTTCCTTGAGCATATATTTAAAGGAAGCCTTCTATGGCGCAAGGAAGGCAAAAAATTACATTTATTATATTTTGATTCATCTTTCTCTTGCACCTTTTTGGCATTCTTAACGGTGAGGCTGAATCAGTAGGAATATGCTGGAAACTTTAAACTTTTTTATTTTATTTTTCTTAAATCACAACTGCATATGCTATTAAAATATGAGGGCAGGTTGTCATGAAATAAAGGATCGCTTTAATCCTATAAGATGATGATTTTATCGAAAACAACACCCTTGTTTTCTTTATTTTAAAACTTTAAAAGCCACAAAGATCCCCGCTTTATCCCTCGTTTCGTCAATCCCCCAAATAAAATCATACAAATTTGCATTTTACAGCCCCTTTTTGACAACGCCTCATAAGAAGCGGTGTTTTGTGCCAAGGCGTTTATATATATATATATATATATATATATATATATATATATATATATATATATATATATATATATATATATATATATATATATATATATATATATATATATATATATATATATATATATATATATATATATATATATATTATATATATAATTTTTTACATGGCCCAAGAATTGAACCGTAGTAACTTAATCTTTGAGCAACCCAAAATCAAACGAGTTTCTATATCAATACGCATGCTCTGGTCTTCAATTTTGCGGAATTCAAAAATTTTAAAATTTAAAAGTCAATTTTCCCGCTTCTACATTTCAAATATTACGAATCGCAAAAAAAAAAAAGTGACATTAATTTTCCCGAAACCCCCTAGATTTTAAATATTGCGAATCCAAAAACTTAAGAATAGAGGGGCTCCTACAATTGACACATTTGAAATCGACCAATCAGACAATTTCGCAATTCAATCGTTTCGCAACATATGAACACGCTTAGTTTCTGACCTGAGCTAAGTTGTTTGATCGAACACGCACGACTCCCCAAAACGATAAAAAATGTCAAATTTTGCTCAACTTAGGTTAGCCAAGATCTAACCCCTTTTTTATTCTGTGGCCAAGATATCTCAGACAGAAATCCGGGTACCTTAGCAGGGGCAAGGGGGGAGGTCAGATTCTTACTTAGCTGTGATAAATCGTACGGCCAACTAAGTTAGTTTCCCTCAACTTAGGTCAGAATTTGTGCTGTTCGTAAGCAGCTAATATACCAAATGATATTTGTAATTACAACCCTGGCACTAGGGCGACAATGGAGCTGCGGCAGGTTCTTCTATAGTGGAAAATACAAAAATGCAAATAGTAAAAATTCAAAATGGCCTTTTACGTACACGACGTCAAATTTGGTACATGGGCGGTGTCATCTTTTGAAAAAATCGTGCCGCTCAATCGTGCCGCACGACCTCCGATCCTCGTGCAGAACGAACTGCACTCATGCAAAAAGTGCCACTCCGACTTTCCAATTGTTAACAAAAAACTGCCCTAGATTTACCAATGGTTTTAAATAGCGAAAATCTTTGAAAAAACGAGTCTGCACAGAGTATATCGGTGACAACTAACATTTTAGTTTTTAGCAAGCAAATATAAAGCCTTGCAAAGCTAATGGGTGGTATAAATGAGCGCCCGGTAAATAGTGCTTATGTCAAGTGACGTCACGGTTACCGATGCGCTTGGACAAGTTATTTTTAACCGCAGGTTTAAATTTAAAAAATTATTTGGGTTTTTATTTTATACTTCTACTAGTTAAAATTAAGGATATCTTAACTGATGTGAACAGCACAAAAAGTACTAGACGAATAAAATAAAAGATGTACATACTATTTAACAAGTTGGCTGTTTTAAAATCTGCAACCACTACATTTACATCCCCTCGCATGTAATTGATCGTTATTAAAGTCATAGAAAAATATTATATATAAATAAACTGTTAGCTTGGACAAACTATAATATAATGTTTAAAATGGGCACCGCTCGAATTCCTTGAAAAACCCATCAAACTGTAAAATCAAGTAAAACGTCATCTGTCAACTTCATGTTTGTGCATGTTGCTCCAGAGCAAGGTTACTCAAGGTTTAAACCGTGTCTTGAACTGATGTCACGGTTAAAACCGGAGCTCGCTTTGATGCTGTGGCACATACCATAGTTTAAACCAGCCTTTGCTTGGACAGGCTTATATAGGCCCATTATATTTTACAATATTCAAGAATTTAAAAAAACTGGGCATTTTTCTCTATAAATGGGATTGCGGGAAAAACAAAAATAAAAGACAAAAACAAAAATAATTTTAATATATTTTTTACACATATTTTTACCTATTTCCCTATTATTATCTGTTAGTTATTGGAATATGATCAAATAACTTCATCAGGTCACTTTTTAAACTCATTTTTGCGCCACTAGCGCTAGCATCTTTTTGAAAATTTAGTGAGTCAAACATGCTTTTACTTGATGCCTGTCTTGGCGTTGCCGATATGGAACGAAAATTGTTTGTTATAGGCGGAAGAGTTAGGAATTTATGGACGAATTTCTTTTTAGGTGGTTTGCGAGTCCTAGTTTTTAAAGGGGTAGCAGTAATAAAAGGTAAAGAAGTGTATTCAGGTGATATATCCCCTAGTACTTCTTCCTTGGATGTTTGCCTAGTGAGAAGTGATTGGGAACTTTGTTTTCTCTTTAATGTATCTGGGCTATTAAGGGAAGATATTTTCAGATACCTTTCAATTTCTAAACTCTTAGGTTTGTGTGGTAACGTGTGGTAGTTTCTACTTGCATTCAGAAAGTTTTGTGCTTGCTCTTCGGTACGTCGTTTATTTTGTAATGAATTTCTATTTTGTGAAAAGTCAATAGAGACTGGTTTACTTGTATAAAATTTTTTAAATTAGCATGAGTTAAATTATCATCTTCTGACTCTGAGCTAACCTCGGAATTTTCAGTTGAGTTGGTTGGTGTTCTTTGGCCAAATATACTAAAATAAAAGAAAAACTTTTATTATTCATAAGTAAAGATGTTAATTAAGCTTAAGAAAAAAGTAAATTTCTTAAATATGGTCAAAAACATTAAAAAAAGCAACACTTGCTTTCTTTTTCTACGTTTGGTGTTTGACATAAAAAACTAAACATATACTATTATTTGTTTAGGACTTAGATTAAACACAGAATAAAATAAATTTCTGAGTTAAGATGTACCTTATATAAATAATTAGTACCTAACAACTTTTAAAAACTGCAGATAAGTGGCGAAAAAATATGGGAGAAAGACTAAAGATAACTGAGATCGGTAAAAACAAGAAGACCTGTACAAAGGTCTTGTTTAAAATGAAGTTAAAACTGTTAATGCAATAAAGAAAAGTTATTTTGATTAAAACCCGATTTTTTACCATATATGTGGAAAAAAATGCTTCCATTCTGCTATTTCATCTTTATCATGAAGTGAAGGAACGTCTTCTAAACCCTGAAAAGCTCTATCCAATTTTTCTAATTCAAGTTGCACTCTTTTTGTTATTTCAACCTCATAATCTTCACTCCAACTTAATGAGCTACTTGAGCTAAGACCACTTAATTTAGTACTAAGATCTAAGATACCTAAAAACAAATTAATAATTTAATTTTTTGTTTTTTTATATGTATTCACAAGATACATAAAATAAGGCTTCTACACCATATTTTGGTATATTGGGCAGAAAGAATATTGAAACATTTGAAATAATACAGAACCATAAAAAAATGTAGTTGTTCTAACTTTTGGCATTTTTAAATAACCATCCCAGCCTAACTAACTGTATGATCCCAAGGGCAGATCTTGGATTTTCAAAGTTTTTTATCTAAAAGGTGAGATGTACGACACACACCAAATATATACCAGACGCTACTGGCCTTAAGAGAAACACTTTGGTAAAGAAAATGTTCATTTTTGATATTGCGAAAATAAGTTTGTTTTTTTTGCCCCTTTTCTGCCCAGAGAAAATGTTTTCCAAACTTGCATAGTGATAGTTCTCAACATGATGAAAGAAAGTCTCAACGGACACAAAACCCGAAAAATCAATGCACTGGGACCTTTGAGGAAGATTTTAAGGGGGTTGGGTGGATTTTTTGATTTTGTTCCCGTGAGACTTTTGATCAGCGTGTTGAGAACCATCAGTAGGTAGGTAGGTAGGTTTAAAGTGAGTGGGTATAACACCCTTCCACCGCGACCGATCGGTCTATTGTGGCTCAGAACCATCAGTATGCAAAGTTTAAAAACAATTGACCAAAACCCATTTTCCATAAGAAAAATCTCAGTGACCTTTGGTTTTGGGGGGGTTGAGGGGGTTTTCGAGTTTTGTGCCCGTGGAGACTTTTGAACAGCGTGTTAAGAACTATCACTAGGCAAAGTTTAAAACAATTGAGCAAAACCCATTTTACATAAGAAAAATCCCCAGTTGAGGGTGATTTTGGGGGTTGGGGGACTTTCGGGTTTTGTGTTTATAAAGACTTTTGATCAGCGTGTTGAGAACTATCACTATGAAAAGTTTAAAAACAATTGACCAAAACCCATTTACCACAAGAAAAATCCCCGGTGACCCTTAAGGGTGATTTTGGGGGGGTTTGTGGGATTTTTGGGTTTTGTGGCCGTGTAAACTTTTAATCAGCGTGTTGAGAACTATCACTCTGCAAAGTTTGAAAACAATTGACCAAAATCCATTTTCCACAAGAAAAATCCCAGTGACCTTTGAGGGTGATTTTGGAGGGGTTTTCGAATTTTGTGTCTATAAAGACTTTTGATCAGCGTGTTGAGAACTATCACTATGCAAAGTTTAAAAACAATTGACCGAAACCCATTTTCCATAAGAAAATTGTGGGGTCCTTTGATCAAATATCATCGTTAAGTCCCAAATTTCACAGAATTATCTATATTTTTTTAAAAAACATAGCCAATTAAAATTTTTTACTAAACAAAAATTTTCTTAGGCAAATATTTCAGATGCTCTAATTTCAAGAAAAATGAAGATACTTTTGCGTAATTTGGGATTTGACTGGTGTCTTTTCCACTTGCTGCCACGCGCCATGCTAAGTACCCCAAATGCCCCGCTTTTTAAATTCATCACAATACAATTTTTCTTTTATTTGCATAAATTTTAAGAAATACCGTTTTCAATTCTTAATTCTATTCTTAAAAGTAGAGTATGTAGGTAAGTTTTTATTTTGTTTTGAGAATTTATATAGAAATAATACGAAATGTTTGTCTTATTATGCAATTTTATCATCATTTAATGACTTTTTCATTTGTTTGTCTAAATTTTTGACGAAAATTTGTGCAAGTCAGCGTTTATGTGTTTATATGTTATTTTAAAAGGTTTTTTTATTGGTCCCTAGTCTTCACTAAAAAAATCATTTTATCCCCCGTCGTCGCTGTTGCCACGCTTTTTTTTTCCGGAAATCTGGTCACCCTAGTAATGATCAATAATCACCCTATTTTAATAAAGCCGTCTGCAAGACATCTAGGGATGACCATTGACCCTAAACTTAATTTTAATGACTCCAAAAAAATCTGTAATGGCGGCATCCCACAGACGTAATTCGCGTAACAATCCCAATGATTGTATTGGTTAAAAATCGCCTGTGTTGCCAAATTTCAGATTTCTAACCGCTGCGATGGTTGAGATTGTTACGTTACACGAATTACGTGCGTGGACGCCGCCGTAAGATTATATCCAGAGCTACACACTTTGGAAGTCTAACCTATAGAGGGCCTGCTATAAATTTAAACACAGTCTCCACCAGGCAATCTGGAGACCACTTCTAAGGTATCCAGTTATGACTAACTTACACAATAATGTCAGAAAAACTCTAGAAGTGGCAGAAACAACATCCCTAAGAGCAATTACAAGAATAAGACACCTCAGAAATATATACATATTCTCCTAATATATATGTTATTATATTAGTATTATTGCTGGGCTTGGATACCATGATGACATCATGTGTGAACGAATTCTGACACTGCCTGCGATTTATGCACTGGGAAGTATCCTTTATAACCAGAGACAAATAGACCAATATGACATACGCCGACATCCATAGCTATAGAACACGTAGCAGAAATAACATATATCCTATCAACACTAGGCTAACAAAGGCACAAACTGGTGTAAATTATTTTGGTGTAAGGTACTTTAATAGACTGGACGAATCAGATGTTGCCTACACTGTAAAAATAATAGAAATTAAATTAAGCACAAACATTTCAACTGCCATCTCTTTTTGTAGTGGCGCGACTCGCGCAAAGCAAAGAACACACCACTTTCTTGAGGAAAAGTGGGGGACTTCTCCGCCTACCTTTTGTTTTGAAATGTAGACCCAAAGTCCTCATAAATCATTTGGTATGTGTCTTAAATATTGTTATAAGCATCAATTTGGTTAACTTGTAAATATACTATCTCTAACCACTTTTTAAATTTTCATAATAAAAAAAACTAAGACTTATACCTTCCAAGTCACTACCAGAAGTGGAATATGAATATACTGGTGTATTTGGCGCTGAAGTTATGACTGTTTCTTTATGCTGACTATGATTTCCATAAGAAGTTTTGAAAGATGATATTGAATCATTTACATCTTCACCCAAACAATGATCAAATGAGCTTTTTTTAAGAGTTTGCTTGGAATTGTTTACTTCTGCATGACTGTTAAATGCTGGAAGTGTCATTATACTGCGACTTTTTCTCTTCTGGAACATTATGCCAGGAATGTCAGTGGTAAAGCAACGAGTTTCAAGCTGTAAATAAATTAAAATATAGAAATATTAACAAACTCTTACCCTACATTGATTCATCTTCTTTTTGGGTATGGTATAACTAAGAACATTGTGATGTGTCAAAAAGCTTAAAGTTTTTTCGTATGACTAGCACCAAATGGTATACTTGTAAGAATAAATAATTAAAAACCTTTTTGGTAAGTGTTTCATATAGCTGTTTCGGCAATTTTAAAAGATTTTTGAACAATTCTTTTACGGGCTCCTTATATGGGTACAATATAATAATAATCCGGTGGGGGAGCTTCAAAAACATGTTTCAATATTTTTTTATTAACAAATATATAAATATAATTGGTCAAAAAAAAAAGCCGCTTTGCTAAAAAGAACTAACCATGACCGACTAGAACTTAGGGCTTTTGGATTTGTCTAAATTATCCCTACATAGAAGTTATTAA
>JAHBCN010006937.1:0-45849 GCA_019359885.1 Listronotus oregonensis
TTTTAAAATGGGTATGCGGCTTTTTTTACCATTTTATTTTTGTTTAAAAACTTTATTTGCCCCATAGTCAAAAATCTCCACCCATGGTTACCTAAGGTAAACAAGAATATATCTTCGACGGCATAAATGATCCTTGACCTCTAACCCTGCTCTGAAGTAGAGATCGGCATCTTACCGGAGTAATGACCGTCATATGTCCTGACTGAGTGAAATTTCATCACTTGGCTGTCAAGTTTCAAGCCGGGTTGTTGTCCGTCATTCTACCGTTAAAAGACCGTCATTATAATGACATTCGTTAAAGACATTATAGTAGCATAGTATTAAGTCCGGGTGAAAAAAGGGGCTATAAAAATACTTGGATTTATAAACTTCTTGGACACTTGTTTTTTGAAAACAGACCGGGGTCTTTAACCCTATAATTTTAAAACAGTATAATATATATAGTAAACAAACTAATTGTTAGTTGACGAGAGTAAAAAATACCTTTAATTTACCAAAATGACCATGTAGCCTATTGATCATGTAAAAAAGAGGGTTAAAAGAAACTACAATGTTAAAGGGGTTTTATTGTTTCGCACGTTCAAGTGGCCCCAACGTTAACATTAAAGTTGTTTAAAAGGCAAAATGATTTTTAAAGTCAGCTACTCTCTTCTCTTTTTTCTAATTTTAAATGCTTCTTGTCAAGCTTTGTCCTGTAACTTTTTTCCTGTGTATTTAGGCAGGCGCGTGCTGGCCCACTGGCATACCGGGAGTATCCTGGTGGGCCCTTGTAAGGTTACTTCAAAGGGCCCTCCCAAGCCTTAAAGCCTACGACACTGCTAAATACAAAAAAATAATAATAAATTAGAACTAATAATCACTGTTTAACTGGACTACACCTGACTTGACAACATTTTTTTTTTTTTTTTCTTACATAGGTATTATGACAAAGGTTGTTCTCAAAATTAAATTTATTAAAAACAAGGCTACATAGTTGCCTTCAAGAAGAAAATTTCTAAGCCTTGTTTCTGATGCCCTTGGAACCTGATATATTGACAAATATTTCTGCAGATGTAATTATTAACAGTTATGACAGAAAAGCAAAGCTAAGTTTAAAAATTACCTACCGTGGTGTTGTTATCTATCTTATTGTTAATTATTTTTTTAGGTTTTTTAATTCTTTTTTTAATTAATAAACTTTATTGTTTTTTTTTTCATGTTCTATTTTATATCTCTTTTAACTTTGTTGTGTAATGTTGACATGTACGTGTTGGCCCGTTTATTAAGGGAGTTATAACTTTTGATTAAGGGCCTATACCTTACCTCGGAAACTATAAGTTACGCGAGAAAAAGTTTTTTGTAAAATGTGTTTGTTGTGATTTTTAATACAGAGTGGCGACAAAAAGGTTTTTTTTTAATAAAACACCCTTTATTTTATAACATTTTTGGAGGCCCTTTCAAAGATAAATTTAACCATATACTCGAATATGATTATATGTCTGTTATGCACCTTTGTAAACTTATTAAAGATTATCTTCAGAATGGATGCTCATTCATTTAAAAAAAATGCGTATTATTTGCTTACCTATTTGGCTTAACTGGCAAAATCATAAATTGGTTATAAGATTTAAATAATTAAGATATGAAACTATAAATTAGCTACTTATGAACCTGTTTACAACCATATTAATAATTTGCGAAATTGGCAACATTATAAAAAATGTATTATTTTCTTTTAATATAACTTCTTAGCAAGAAGTTTTGGTTTGACCTTTGTTCAGTAAAGTCATGCGATAAAAAGCTACATAACTCTTTCCGGCAAGGGCGGTTGGTCGAGTCTTATCAACTGATTTTAACCCTTGGCGTCAATGAGAGATTGACACCATTTTATGGGGTCATATTTCTCGGACTAGGTGCTGTGAGCAAAGATTTCCATATCCTGTCGTTTTTCCGTTTTCGTGTTGAGCACGAGGTGTTTTTCAATACCGGAAATTGGATGCGTGCGCAGCGGGAAGCGTGAGATTTTACAGAAACCGGTTATGCGCAATACCAGTAGCAGATCTTGGCTCGACTGCCATTATATTGTGCCTTGTATCGATTTAAAATACATTTTATCATTTTTGGAATATCTGGGGGCTTCGAGCCTGAAATCCAGATTTTCTACCGACGAAGCCCTGAAAAGCTCTGTCTGGTAAGGAGGGTACTGGCAAATTAGATCTGAAGGAACCAGAGCCAACCACAAAGAAAGAAAAAAAGGAAGGACTTTCTTAACAACATTCTAAAACGGTTTGTGAACACGCTGATAAGGAGTAAATTTACAGTTTCATATCTTAATAATTTAAATCTTCTAACCAATTTTTGAATCTGTGAGTTACATAATTGCATCCATTCTGCATCACAAGCCCATAGTCGTACATATCGGTAAATTTGTCTTTAAAAGTGCTATTTAAAAATGTCATAGGGTGTTTTATTAAAAACAATTAACTTTGTGTAACCACCCTGCATATAGAAACACAATACAAGTGAAAATTAAAAATACTTTTACAACGAACAAGTTTTATAAAAAACTTTTTATCGTATTAGGTACTTAAAGATATACGCCCTTAATAAACACCCTGTATTTATTAAATATTTATTAGGTTTGAATAAATTTGTTAAATAGTTTTTCCACTAATCAATATTATTTGGCGATGCCTTATGGGTACTAGTGATGGGTAGTTTTTCGGTCCCTAAAACGTTCCAGCATAGGTTAAAAATATGGCATGAAAAAGAAAGCTTATATGAGTAACTGTTACACACCATAATATTTAACATTTCAAATGTGTATGGTCCTAACTAGGGTTGGAAAACATTTAAACATAAAACACTACAAATGTTCATGATTAAACCTTCTGCGCCGCAAAGTTTGCTTGTAAAAATGTCTGTAGATGTACCAAAGAATGCAAGGATGAGCGTCAATTGTGAGAACGTTGATGTAACTGAAGCCAATAGCCAATTTATACCGTCAATAGTATTTTTACTTGCAGTGAGTTGTGTGCAAATTAATTTAGATGAGTGGGAATTTATTTGGAAAGTACTAATGGCCTTTTCGTTTTTCCATCATTCATATTCCTTTATGTGAGTTAGTTCTGGTAACCCACTCAAGTGCCTTCGTTACCTACACTGGTGAGTGTGCTGGGATTCATATCAACCAAACCTTGTTATGCTTCGCCTGTTTTGTTAGTGTGTTTGAAAGGTTCCATAACAGTTAAGATGTAAATGGATTAAAATTAAAGGTTTTAAGAGCCACTTTATGCTAGAGAATAGTTTGTTTTTTGTGAATAGCACTAGTTTTTAATAGGCTTTGATGACAGTTTTTTTAGACCTGACATCGAAGGGGTATCCCCAAAAGAGTATTGTCCCTCATACCTTAATAACTTTTAGTAACCTTCATATGTTATAACGGTAGCCGACCTAAGCTTCTCTTTTTAAATAAATATAAAAAATATTCTATGGATGCCATCGGCATGGTGCAAAAAGCTCTTATAATTGCTGGGAAAGCCTGTTTGTGTAGTCTAGTAAGTTTTGGATCTGGGCCAGCTTTTATCAAACTACAGACATATATGTCACTCACTCACTGGTTACTGGACTCATTGGTCAGCACTTAATATATCGTCCACGTTACTGAGAAGCAATAAACTATGGATTCACCTAGATATAAGATGTTTTTTTTCTTTTACTCAATATCTGCGTTGTAGAGATATTTTCGTATTGCACTAATAAATCCTTCTTTTATTAATTTTTTATACTGGAAACTACGTATGTTTCATAGCTGCTGATGTCCGCGATTGAATTTTCAGGACTAGTTTTGGTAAATTGCCTTTCTGTAAGCACATTAGTAGATGCTATGAATGTTCCATTAAAATAATTTACCCGATATATCCATTCAATATCTTCATTAGACTTTCAATAAGAAACAATTCGGGCCTATTGGTATGAGTGACCAACGAACTTCTACCACTAAATCGTCTTAGAATAAAGATTGGAAGCTCTTTTCTCGATCTTAAATTTTACCGCAAATTCACTTCTGTTGACTACCTATGCATTTTTTCAGCTTTTTCTTAATTTGGTGATGGGACAATAAAGCCGCTGTTTTAATTTTCTCTGTTGCAATTTATTTCCTTTCAATGGGTAACTTTAGTAACGGTTATATCGTAATAGAGATGGTTTTTAAGCAATAGTTTAAATTCGTATGCTTTTCGAGTTACTATACTTTACCTCTGGTTTAAGAACATCGTTGATTTTAAACTGATAGCATTTATGATTCAGGCAGGATGGCTTAGAATAAATTATCCCTAATTTTGTTTAATGAATAAAAGCCTATTACTGCTTACAAAACTTAATTCAGTGTCTACATTATCAGCCTTAATTTCCTCACATAAAACGTACCCTAAATAATGACCAATCCCTTGGCGAGCACAACTCAACACCAGAAAAACCATGTTTTTCTTGCAGTAGATGATGAGACTACTATACTATGACTTTTTCTCTTTACCCTTTTTTTTCTTTCTCACTCCCTCAATCTCTCTCTTGTCAGGAAAGAACGCTGAAGTGCCAGCTCCGAGCGTAAGGTCCTTAGCCACTAGCTTAAGCAAAAAGCGGTTTGTAGTCTTTACTATCCCGACTTCCCCTCACGTTCATATTGGAAAAGTCTTTTAAGACGATTTAATTTCTAGGGTTGTTTTTTTTCTTATCCGGTTAATTTTAGTCCTCAGTAATTTTTTGAAATACGAGAGTGATCTGTTTTATTTTTTAAAACTTTGGCGTGTTAAGTTTAAATTATCTCCACGTAGCTCTCATCAAATGCTTAGAAGTGTTGTCCAGTTTGCTTTCGTTATTATTTTTTTGTAAATGCGGTGTTTTTTACTTTTCTAAGCGTTTTACACCACTTACCCTTTAAGATCAAAGAGTAAATTATTTGTATATTAGTAAACTTATCAATTTCTAAAGAGCAATACTTTCAAAATAATTTGTATATTTTATTTATCGGGAGTGTTAATGGACACATAGAATATTTGTTATGTTTAAAAAAAAATAGTTAGAAAAAGGAAAGTAATATTAAATAATGGCAAATGCGGAGGTAAATAATAATCATAACCATTATTTTAACTATCCCAAATATAGGTTACAAATGTAGTAGTATTTGCATTAAACACTTTTTTATTTTAAAATGTAAAAGTCTAATCACTTTTTGCAATACCAAGATAAAGGAGACTTAAAGTTTTATGAACGAGATATTAATAACAGGTGTGCCATTATTTTTAAAAATAATAGTATACTGCCCAAAAAGATACTCGCAGACAGTAAATTATTTTTGTCGCAGGGTTGTTTATGGGCTGTTGAAATCGTATAAGGGTTTCAGAATGATACATAGACCAATAAAACTCTTGTTTGAAGCAGTGTAATGCATATTATAAGTAATTTTTAGTATGTCTGCATAATTGGTTTCTGTAAATATATTTTTGTATTAGTAACTGATTATACTTTATAGTTTCCAATTTGACAATTATTATGTTTAGAATAACATTTAAATTTTACTCACTAAATACTGCTTTTAGCTCTAACCACAAAAGCGATAATGTGACAGTCCGTATTTAAATATACAGGGTGAATTAAAAAAATAACTGTGTTAATGGGATTTTATACCCTAAATAATAAAGCACCTATATACAGACGTTAGCTATACTAATAAAGGTTCCAAAGGTTGTCGCGGGTCATGAACATAATAATATACACATATTTGTGATCGACTATTTGCACTAAATTTAATGTTTTTTGGTCGTGAACTGTAATCAGTAATAATTTAGTGATTTTGTATCTGTTCAATTGTGTTTACTTTAATATGACAAACCTTATTTTTATCAAAACTCCTTAAATAAAAGTCGTTAACGTAACATAAAGTCCACTAAATCTAAGTTGGTTTTAACGATCTTAATTAAAAATTAAAACTAAATAAATAAAAAAAAACTTTGAGCTAATTTAAAACTAAATAATGCTAATAAAAAAAAATCGAAACTAGCTTTATAAGTAAATTGGGGGCGCGACAACCTTAACCCATTTTTAAGTTAAAAATAGATGATTATTGGTTTAAAATGACCCTTTATTTTAATGAATTTATCAAGTCATTGACCTATGACGATCTTTTTTTTTAGTTCTAAAATAATAAAAAAATTATAAATTGCAAAATGATGTCCAACTAGGTAAAAAAATCAAACTACACAAACTCTTTTTTTGTATTAATAACTTTTTGCGTAAAAAAAACATATTTTCAATACAACATTGACTTTTATAAACAAACTTTTGGCATGGCATGGGTTTACCTTAATCATTATTATTAAGTAATATTTTTATGAAACTTTTGGAATCCAAAATTATCATAATAAAGCTTAAGTTTGGTGGAGTTATATAGATATATTTTGACACACTATAATAAAAAGAACCCTCCATTCATATAACTTAAGAAAAAGAAAAAACTTACAACTTTATTTCATTAATATTAAAAAAGATGTAAATAATTCTGACATCAAAATTTACAGAAAACCTTAAAGTATAAATAGATACTTTAATTGTAATTCTAATTACCCCATAATAGTAAAAAAGGAGTTGTAAAGTCTTCTTAATAGAACTAAAATAATTTGCTTTGATAAAAATAAAGAAAATAAAAAATACTTTTTTAAAGGTATTTTTTTTAATAATTATTCTTTTTATTTTATAAACAAATGCTTTCTAAAAATTGAACAACCAAATTTAACACAAAATCAAAATAGCTGGCTTATTAAAAAAAAATTCTAGGAAAAGGTAATAAATTTAATATTCGTACAATTTTTAAAAGACAAAACACTATTAGATCTTAAATAACAAAAACAATATAAAGGAAAACACAAAAATTCTTATTTATAAGATCCCTTGTAAATGTAATAACTTTATATAGGTGAAACTTCCAGAAAATTAGCCAAACGCATAAAACATACAACAAACATTCAAAACACAGAATTCCACAAATCAAAACCCTGCCAACACGCATTTCATAATAATGACGTAATAAATTGAAATGCTTCTAGTATATTAGCAAAGGAAACTTGTTAAAAGAAAAAGTGAAATAATAGAAAGTGATTTTATATTATTAAATAAAGCTAAATGTGTAGCATTAATATTTGTTAATTTAAATAATACATGGTTACCTATTCTGAATGCTGAAGTAATTTCAACATTTAGCATAACTAACCACTAACCACTACTAACCACAACAAACTAATATATCATTTATGAGAAAACGTCGTAAATATTTTTAAAAAATTAGAGTTTTCCATATTTTTTAACTAAAATTTTTAGAAAACTTAGTTTTTATTTTCATTTTGTTTTTCTTTTAATTTTATCTTGACAACGGTGGCCGACTTGCCACCGAAACGTAGATAAGTTTTTTATCACGAGTTTATTAGTTTTTTTCTCAAATCAATAGGGGTATTGGGTTTTTTTCTGTTTTTGTCGATTTGCAAGTTCATAGGGGTCAATAGGACTAAGCATACTCAGTTCGCTATAAGCCGGGACCAGTACCGAAGTGGTCCCATTCTTTAGAAACTATCCAGGGAAGTAACTCAACGAGAACTAAAACATGAATCTAACACAAAACTATAGAACATAATAACCATTTATTAAAAAGACAAACAAACTTTTAATACCTATCTGAAATTTAAAATATTCGTCTATTTTGCTTAATAGGTAATTTAGTTTTTTTGGATAGTGATTTCGATTATCTATCACATTTTGTGTCATGATTCTGAAAACATACATTTTCTCTATATTCTAAATCAAAATTATTCTTATTTTTTCTTTAACTTTTAAAATTTAAATATATAAACCAATAACGCCTACACACTATATTAGCAGAACTGTCGCAATTACTTTTAAAAAGTAATTCAATTACAATAATTACCAATTACTCTTCTAAGTAGTAGAAAATTACGATTACCAATTACCAGCATGTTTGTTAAAAGTAATTCAATTATCAATTAAAACCCAAAGTAATTAAATATTTTAGCAATTACTTTATTTAAATTACCACATTTATTAAACACGATACACTAAACAAATAAAATGTTTATACTTAATAATATGCATCATATGCGCACATCACACTATTCAAACTGCTTTCTCGATAAGTTCTACATTAAATGACTCTAAAATAAAAATTTCTTTTTAGCCTACCCCAAACATCAACAGATTTGTTACAAAAAAAAGTATAAAAACGGTTGCGGTAAGCATCAATCGAAAATACTAAACATGCGCGGAGGCGGCGTTCGCCGGATTCAAAGCGGACCGCCGTGTTTCAAGATCCTCTTTCTGACTGGCCAAAATTCCTGCAGTTTTCCCATAAAAAAGGTATTGAATAATTTATAGTAATTTAATTATTTTTTAGGTAATTAACTTAATTTCTAAGTAATTCAATTACTTTATAAGTAATCGAATTACCACCTAAGCAATTAAATTACTTGAGATTCGTGAAAATCAGTTACCAATTACGATTAATTATTATATTATTTGATAAAAAAAATAAACTTACCTTTTCCTAAAAGTAATTGAATTAAAGTAATCCAATTACTGAAAAGTAATTAAATACGATTTTTCAATTATTTTAATTCAATTACCGATAGCTCTGTTTATTAGACATAAAGATGTCACTTTTTATGGTTCTAAAACTATATCTCAATACTCCATTGGTTAACATAAAACACAACACGTCAAATGCATCTATAAAGTTATCGCTAAGTTAGCAGCTCCATTAAACACACATTTGTCTTTGAATTGTGGTAGGTCGCGTGCTTATTCAAAAAGAACCATTAATCGCTTACGTCGATGTTGTCAAAAGTTTCAAATTGTGAAATTGCGTAGCGGGATTCGCCCACCCCCGCAGGGTACAAAGTTCGAAGCTTGGCGCCCGCAGCTGTCCCTTTCTTAAAAAAATATTTTGTTGAAACGTTGATGTATCATTTATATCCGGTCCTACAGACTTAATATATTAAGTTTTGAATGAAAAATAATGAACTTACTTGACCAGTAACAATGGTTTTGAAAAACGCAAACTATCCTTAATAAAATATTTTGATTTATAAAATAACACCAAAGTCAAAAGTAAATGGGTTTATTTTGTAAAAAACTCCAGTTTTTGTTTCGTGCATTTTATAAAAAAACCACTTATCGATGTTAAAGTTTTAAAAATACCAATAAAGTAACTAAACTATACAGGTTATGGCGGACACAATGTATAGTTTGTTAACAGAAAATTAAAATATTTATTTATAGCGTGTAACGACCATAAACTTCTTTTAAAGAAGTATTTACAAATATAATACTAGCATTTTAAACCTGGATTATCAAAAATACATACCGGGTGGTACGTCGCGGAGAGGAACATGGGAAATCCATGTAAATTTTAGGGGGGTGAATTAATTATTGGCTCCCCAGTACATTTTACAGAAAAAATGTAAGATAACTTTTTAAAGAGACAAATCTGACAAACCCTTGTGCCAAGTTTCAAAAAATTTTAATAGGTGAATCTTGAATTATTCAATTAAATGTAATTGCAAAATTATTAAATTTTCGGTTTAATTAAAACCAAGTAAAATGAATATTGTCCCTGACATGAAAAAAAGTGTCAATAAATCAGTGACAGTCGGTATTTAAAAAAAAAAATATTAATTATCGACGAAAAAGTATGTGATTTTGTACAGATTTTTCTAAATTTATTACAATAAACGTACTTTTCTTTAGCATAATCCCATAAAAAAAAAGTTTAACTATATTTTATTTCAACTATACCTATTGTCTCTCTATAGTTGAATTTTTTTATGCTATTTTCGTTTACACCTTCGTTTCTGATATAAAATATTAAATGACCAAAAAGGTTTCTTAATTTGATATTATTTTAAACTAAATTATGGTAAAAACTTTAGGTCTAAGAGAATATAAAAATATAAAGGGTGTTTCTTAATAACATGCTAATATTTAAGGGGGATTCTTGGACCCATTTTAAGAAAAAAACTTCATATGAATGTATGTCCTAAACGTCTTATCTTTTAGGCTGTTAAAATGCTTGGAAATATGTTTTTTTTATTGTCATTTTCATACCACTTTAAATATTTTTATTAAAATTGGTGTACGGCGTTTATGAATTAAAGAGCATTTTTTGACCTTAGAAACATTTTTTTTAATTCCAACAGTGGCGTCTGTACTGAACTCCGACTAGATATTTTTGAAGGAAAAAATAGTACGCCACTGCTTTTTCTTAAAATAAAAATGATTTTTGCAGTCCCCGGCCAATTCAAAATAAATTTGGTTACTTAACTTTTTTTCGTACGACTCACCGTTTTTTCATAAAAAAAATAAATTCACATATTTGCATCTCATTGGACCAATTACGAGGAAAAACGATTTATGTAACTTTGAACAATAATTTATTTAATAAGATAACTTTTAAACGTTAAAATTATGAAATTAAGGTAATCTACATTCATCTCGGAATAGTAACAGAAAATTACCCTGAACGCACAAAGAAATCAATTATTATTTTTTTAAATTTTAACACCCTGTATCCCAAAAGATAAGACGTTTAGGATATACATTCATAAGAAGTTTTTTTCTTAAAATGGGTCCAAGAATCACCCCCTTAAATATTAGCATGTTATTAAGAACCACCCTGTATACTGTCACATAACTACAGCTATTTATTTAGCAAATTATTAGTTCGGGGAGTAAAAGTTTTAATCTAATACAAACAAAATCAAAATAAACGAGGCAAAACATGATTAAACAGAAAATAATCGTATTATTCGATAAAATGTTAATTACTACTGATTGTGCAGAAACAAACGCAATTCCAGATAATACCTTTCCCGAGCATTCTATTGTGCTCAATGGTGAGATGAACACATGTTCTTGTCTTCGATAACGGACTATGTTGTCTTGGCTGCTTTCTTATCTCTACAAACAAAAACTACAAATTACCGAGTCATTGTTAACGGCGCGGGATCGAAGCTTTATTGGTATTGTTCATTGGACTGATACGATAACCAATTACGCTAGAGGGAATTTTTATTGTCTAAGAAAATGAGCTTTGGTCTTTTGTACGTAAGGTCAACATTGTTAAAACGAAGCGTATTATTACACCCACTGGCAATAAATGAAATATTCCCATGCAGCGAAACTAAATATATATTTTATAAAATTAATGCCCGTGGTCAGTCAAATTTTAAACATTTTTCATATTTTCATTAATACTTGACATATTATTATGTCGTTAACGGGTTGGGGAGAGCGGGGATACCCTGGAGACTTTTTACTTTTTTATTATTTCTTTAAAGATTCAAAATATAATTAATAAAATAACATATTGTATGATTAGTAGTCTATATTGGTTAACAATTTATAGGCCTAGTGTACAAATCTATAAACTGATTTTTATAAAAACTCTCTTTTAATATCATTTTTTTTGGCGTATCAGTTGCAATCATGCATTTGCCACGCTTTCTGGCCCTACCAGATTCTTTTCTTTTAGAAGTTTTGGGAAAAGGGCGTGGGATTTCCAGTGAAACAAAAGGTTTATATTTAAACTGACTATTAGTGTTGGCTTATTAGATGAACTGCCTTGTGAAGTCGATGACTGATTATCCTTTTCCTCAAGACCAAAAAGATTTTTCGCTGAATTATTACATAAGCTACCGCTATTGCCCTATGAAGTAAATATCTGACTAGGGTTTTCGTTATGACTAGAAGTTATTGATGTCATTGACTTATTTTGTAAACAAATGCCTTCGGTAGTTGAGGGCAGATTATTATGTCACCCGTTTCACTATTGGGGTTATCACGATCTGTAACGTAAGCTGACAAAAAGTCATCTCCTTTGAAGAAACCTTTAACCAAAGGTACAATATCGGTGCATTTAAAACCCGATTTTATGTTTGTGGGTGTTGCAGCCCGATCCCAAGATTGCAAACCAATAAGCGGAAGATCGTAAATTGATAGAGTTTGTCCAGGATGCGTTAGTAGCCACGAATTTATACCTTGATTTAAAAACCTTTTAAAACGACCGAAAACGGTCCTATCAAGCGGTTGTACTTTATTGGACGTGTGGAGTGACAAGGTTAAAATTACCATTCCATTAGCTCGACAATACCCAATTCCATAATGGACAACCATGGGAATCATGGTTGTCCATTATTAGCAAAATTTTGTTAGTCACTTAACAGTTTGTATTTTTTTGTGTTTCTATCTAGAAAATTAATTGCTGTCATTCAGCCGCTAGGATAGACCAATCCTAAAGTTCCAGTGCCCGAATCCTACTTTATCATCATTTTTTTATCATAGCGTTGTCTGGGAACTTGTGTTATAAGTTCACCCTCTACTGGGGATGTGGCCTGGCCTATTTGATGTTCACCCTTTCTTCCGACAATTTTAGGAACTCGTTGAACTGTCGTTATACCAGTCTGTAAATAAAGTTAAAATTTTAACTATAACAATTTAAACGTACCTGTAGTAAAAACTTACCTCATTTAAATTAAAAATCTGCATTCGTTCAAATGAGTAACGGCCAATAAGTTTGGCCAGTTTTTTTTAAATATCTTCAGATTGGTAGGATCGAAGCTGGTCATTCGTGCCAAACTTGTCACCTCAGGTTTTCTAATAGATAGTCTTTGATGACGCCTTAAACAACCTCCAAACCAATCTCTTCCCGCTATTTTTTCTGTTTTCCAAATTTCAGGGATACGAATTGAGTTCTTTACGGCATATTCGTAGGCAAATCGTCGTGTTGCATTAGGTGTTAATCCGTAAAACATTGCAGAACACTTTAATAAATAGCGATTCAGGGCATCTTCCATATCTGATAAAAAGACTTGGGATTTGCGAAAATTTGGGGTAAATTCAACATGATTTATTCCCAATTCTCGGAATTTTTTTACATAACCCGCGAGGGATGACTTCGTGAAGCCATATTCTTTAGTACTATCTCAACAAGGCATATTGTTATCAATTACGTTAATTACTGCCTGTTTCATACATTCTGGGTTAAATTCTCGATTTGTAAGTATATATCTTGTACATTTTCGGCATTTTGCATCTAAAAAAATAAAAGGATTAAAATTAAATGGGGAGACTTTAAACAAATGGGGAGATTTTGGACAGTGTCCAATGTCTCCCCCTTGGTACATTATAATGAAAATTAAAATTCAACATAAATCAAGTTAATACATCCCTAAACAACGACATAACTTCAATAAACAATGCTTAATTTAAACACAATAATAAAAACTACGTAACTGACAATCAATTTGACTTTCTGGACTTAGGGAGAATCTCTGAATCTCACCCAGGACCAGCCCAGGGCCGGCCCAAGGGAAGAAAGTGGTCCTAGAGATTTGAGTTCGCAAATTTCGATTTTCCTGCCAAGACGCTTAATTTCGACGCCGGATTTGATTGTGAGTCAAATTTCCAAGAACTGTTTTTCCATATACTTTCTAGCCCTGTTAAAATGCCCTAGTTGGATTTATCCGCAAGCGAAAACGCATATTTATCCTCAAAATTCGTAGCCTTTGGGTTAGCTCTGGGCAGCACACGCAGCTTTACCTGGATGTTCAGGCAGGGTTCTATGGTCAAATGCGTCAGTGCTGTGTTGACCATGACGGTGGAACTAACCAGAACTAGCTGCAAATGCATCGTCAAAATAAAACATTTTGACAAAGTAAACAAAATTGGCGAGTTAAAACCCCCGGGGCTACTTTCTCTCTTCTGAGCCAGCTCTGGGAAGCACACGTAGCTTTACCTCAATGTTCGTGCAAGGTTCTAGAATCACTGGTGTCAGGGCCGAGTCGGCCGTCATTAACTCCCGGCAAATGCATTGTCAAAATTCAACGGCTTGACAGGGAAATGAAAGTATGCGAGTTAGAACCCCCGGCGGCACTTTTGCCCCTCTGGACCGACCCTGGGCAGCACGCGTAACTTTACCTCCATGTTAGAGTAACGTTCTAGGATCACTTGGGTCAGTGCAGGGTCAACCGTCATTAATTTACAGCAAATCATCGTTAGGATTCAACATCTTGGCAGGAAAGTCTAAATTTGCCAGCTAGAACGCCCATGGCGCCTTTCTCCCCTCTGGGTCAGTCCTGAACTGATCCTGGGTGAAATTCATAGCATAGCATACATTCAAGTTAATAGGTCGCTCGAGAAGTTGTACAAGGGCCGTTTTTAAAAATATCACCAGTTTTACCACTAACTGACCTTGAACTCTCGCTTTTCTGACGTGATGGGGAAAAACTGACCACAGATTCGAATTCCGGGCGCCCAGAACAATGGTCTGGTCAAATAGTCAGGGAATTTTTTTTGTAAACCTGTGTTATTTAAGAAAGCTTATCCATACACAGCATTTTTGGTAAAACACTTTCTACATATTTTGACACAAAGGATAGTGCTTTCCACTACACAGAAAATAGCTTTTGGTAAATTTTTGATATTTGTTGGTATGCTAATTTCGGACATTCTTATAAAAGGTCTCCGTGGGCACAATAAAATTATATGTTAAGTATACGAGGTACAAGGTGTTAAGCATTTCAGGTGTGTAAAAAATAAATATTTGTTTGCATTGTATATTAGGCTTAAAATGTCTGGTTCGTTATAAAATAATATTATATAATAAATTATTATACAGAGCGTGTCGAAATCTAATTGTTTTTATTTGAAAAGTAATTTTATAATATTATTCCACCATTATTTGCTATTTGATGACTTTTTTTCAATATTACCCAAAATATTATTTAGTAGCCAAGGTACCCAGTTCCATACTCTTAAAGGCTATGCAATGACATGATCAGTCAATAAACATTTTTCCAGGTTACTTTAAGTGCATGTTTTAGTGATATATGTCGAGTTGTTTGATTAAACTATTGCATTAAGTACATGAAAACACGGGTTTTATATTGTATGGTAAATATAAGGTACTATTTTGCAGTGCAGTGCGGTCTAGGCTGTTTGGGTGTTTATGTCCCCTAGTATAACGTGTAATTATCACACTTCTTATTTCTTTAAAATTCGTTATAGTTTGTTCGTCCGTTATGATATGTAGGACATGTAGGTATTATAAAATGTTTACTGCTTCTTATACCAGACTGTATGCCTTTAGCGAAAACAATATTAACTTAAATTAGCTAAAGAATTGGAAAAAATAAGTTTGTTGTTTTTTAAATGTATAGGATCTGTCAGTTTGGTAAATTCTTAATAAGATTTTTCGAAAGCAAATAATTTGCTATGTTTATGATGATATATAATTGTTTTATATAATATATTTAAAAAGTAGCACTGGCTTTTTAAATATAAACACCAAATTCTACTATCTATCTGGGATTAAACTGATTTATTTGAACTTGTCACTTGTTTATTAGTTTACCCTGTAAATAAACATGGGCTTTTAAAATCCATAGCTGTTAAATTTTATTTATGCCTTTCAGATATCCTAATAATGTTATAAAAATGCATTAAACATATCACACATTAACGTGATCGCCGGCAGGAGGGGTCAGGGGATGTACGTCTACCCCCTGGGTTTTTAAAAATTACCTAAAATAAAACATTTTTCATCAAGTCCTTAAATTTTAAATTTAATGAGTATATTAAACTTATTATTTAGAAATTAAATTTGTGGTATATTGATTTGTGTTTTTCATTCAATTAATTCTAGACTAGTAAATTGACTTAAACTTTTTGACCCCCTCTACATTTTTTTCTGAAGGCGGCCCTGCACATTAAAGCCAAAAATTAATAAATATTTCGTTTTACATCATTAAAAATTTGTAACACCCTGTATTTCGAGAACTAGTGATAGGTTTTTAATATAAACGGAATATTCGAAGTACCAAGATATTAAAAAATTGCAAAAAAATGATCGAGAGCCATTTTTCACATAAATAGAAACACTATCCTTTATTGATGCATTATTGTTTATCATAAAACCAAAGTGGTCACAAGGAAATTTCTCGTTTCTATGTCAATTTTTATATGTATACCTACTTAATTAAGCTTTCACCTCTAATCATCAAAATTAAATATTTTACCATAAGAAGAAATTAATTTGTAATATAATATAAAGGTTTATCGGACAGTAAAACAATTTTAAAAATTACTTTATCAAGCTAATAATTTTTCATTCATTGAATTTAAACGTGAGTTCACATTGAAATTGTTAATATTTTCTACTATTTTTTATTACAATGATTTTAAAATGGTAGCCTTAAAGTTCTATGATGTAAAGTAGCAAAAAACTCAGCCTAAGAGTAGTTAAAATGAAGTAGCCCTCTAAAATGATAAATAACTGGTAATACTATTTGTATTACTATATATACAATTAATGCACATTTATATAACATTTTATATTTCACCAAGATATTTAAAATGTTTCCAGTCTTACAAGCCAGATTAACTATTTCCAGTAAAAATTAATTAAATGTTTATTATATTTTTAACAAAAACTAACTTTTTGTAAGAAAAAAATAATAAAAAAGTAATACGCTGCGAACAGGATTCGAACCTGTGCGGGCAGAGCCCATTTGATTTCGAGTCAAACTCCTTAACCACTCGGACATCGCAGCTTGAATAACTAATCTTAAATATCTTGTTTTATACGACATTAATAAAATCAATAATAAAAGAACTGCATAATAAGAATTTTTTTTTGTGTACAATTCCTAAATTATAAAAAAAGTTATTTTATCATTAACACATTTAAAAAAGTAATATTCCATTAAACCATTTAATTTAGGAAACCTGGCTGTATCTTGATTACCAACAACAAACACTTGTTCATTTTTTAAATAATTTAGATGCTTTTAATTGTGATTATGCAATAATGATCTGCAATGTAATTATTATTGCATTACAAAAATTTAGGAGCTACCATCTCTCGGTATAAAAATGGTTATATAAAAAAAATAAAATGGACTTTAAAAAAATTAACGCACGGCTAAATTTCAGAAGATAATTCCTTATTGATACATATAAAAAAAAGGTTTAATAAATATGGGTCCGATCTGAAATCGCATAGTTTCTGAGATACAAGGGGTTAAACTTAAAAAAATAGGTTATTTGTAATTATCTTAAATACCCTGTAGCCGATTTTCCTAAAATTTGTCAGTATTATTTTTATTATTTAGGGCCTAATTAAAAATTATTAAGTTCAGTCGTGTCTCAGGTGATACCTTTTATCAAAAATAATTGTAAAAAACATGTACACCACTGACTTTTAGTATTTTTAGTTGCCTAATTTAAAAAAATATAAATATAAAAATTGCAAAAATCATTGGCGTACAATTATTTTTGATAAAGTGCTCCTTGAGATGCCACCGGATTTAATAATTTTATTTTAATTAGGCCAAAATTAAGCCTTTATTTTAGAAATAATACTTACAAATTTTAAGAAAAGCAGCTGGAGGATATCAAAGATAATTACAAAAAAACAATTATTTTTTTAAGTTTAAAAACATCTAACTTAAAAACTAAACTATGCATTATTAAACCCATATTTATAGAAACTTTTTTTTTTAATGAGAAATCACTTCATAATATTTGGCTGTGCATTTTTTGAACACCCTGTATACACAAAATTCCAACAAAAAGGAAATCAAAAGTAGGCATAAAACAAATAAGGGGTCTACAACGTACGTACAACCTATTTCTTTTATATGGGTAATTGTAGAAGAAGGAGAAGAATTTTGATAGTCAAGGGAGTTTTGACTTAATGCTGTATCTCCACGCGGGGATAAATGTCGCGTAGAGACGGTAGTCTTCGCTCCATTTGGCAAACGTATGTGAGCATAGTCGTAATTGGACTGTAATTACTCAATCTCTTCTACGAGAGGTTCATATTTGATATTTTTAACGTTTCTTCTGAAGAAAACTGGTCCAGGGATGGAAAGGCAAGTAGGTATCGAACAGCCATTGGTAGACCGACGCGAGTGATCGAACATTCTTGTTTTATATTTTCTAACAACTAAGTTACAGAACTTTTTGGTTTGTGACAGAATAATCAGTAGTTGTAGAACAGTTTAACACTAAAAAAGTGCAACAAATTGTCGTGAAACCTGGATGGAAATAATTATCGGTAAACAAATTCATAAGATATTAAAGTAAAGCCTTGTTATTAACAAATTGTATAGAAGCAACAAACACTTTAATTTACATTTTTAAATAATTAGATGCTTAATAATTGATGATTAAGCAATAATGATCTGCAATGTAATTGTGTGCATGGTATCATAGAGATTAGGAGCTACCATATTTAGCTAATGGCACGGCTAAATTTCAAGAATATCTAATACATATAGTTTAATAAATGCAAGGGTTAAATTTGTAAAAAGTAGGTTATTTGTAATTATCCCGTTTATTTGTATTAAGAGTTCGTTAAAAATAATTGGTACTTTTAGTTACGACGTTCTACTCATGCCACCGGAAATAATTTTATTTTAATTAGGCCGAAATAATATTAAAAGACAAATTTTAAGAAAAGCTGCTTCATTTCTTCTTCCTTGATTAAGAAGAAACTTTTAATTGAAAATCTTCGATAATGTTAAAGATGGTCTTGGTGCATTGTAATAGGAGAAGAATTAAGGTTTGGACTGCGGGGATATCTCGCGTAAGACGGTAGTCTTCACTAATTTGAAATGCGTGCATCAATCTCGGTTTTATTTGATGGCCTGAAGAAAACTGCATCCAGGGATGGAAAGCCAAAGTGTGTACAAACAACTCATTGGTAGACCGACGCGACTCTTGTTTTATATTGTCTAACAACTAAGTTACAGAACATGTGTGACAGGTCGTCACAGCTTTAAAAAAGTCAATGGCCAATACTGGTTGTTTAGTAATAAAAACTTGCATTTTAGTTTCAAATTATTTTTTAAATTTGGTACTAAACGTTCTAATAAAAAAGATAATTAAAAGACTACTGCTTCATTTCTTCTTCCTTGAGAAGTTGTAGATGGTCTTGATGCAAATATACCCTGAATATTAAATGGCATTTGGGGTGCAACAACTCTTACTATGCATCACAGCTAAAAATCAAATGGTTGTTTAGTAATAAAAACAATTTTCATTATTTTTTATTTACAAATAAAATGCACATTGCCTAATAACGATATGATAATAATAATCCTATTGTACTACAGTTTTTGTGGCCAGCAAAAGTAGTCACCTTCCATTAAAAAAAAGCATATAGCGATTTAACTATATTTGTTCCCAAAGCTAGTTTGTGAGGTAAAGCGCCTCCTAAGTAAAAGGTTATGGAAACCCATCCAGATCGCCAAACCATCGTGACAAGACAGATGTGAAAATTTAAAGCTTTTAGATCATGGCGGGACTTTATACGGTCACCTTCTTTTTATAACTTTTTGTGAACCCTTTCGTCTCTCTCTTTCATTTATTTGTAGGCGAACAGTCATCCAAAAAGTAAGTCAACTGAAAGGCAGAATTTTGCCCTTAAAATAACTTAACCAAGTGCTTTTTCATTGTTTTTCCAAATATTACAGCCCGGTGTTAATAAACTACCTACTACCACACTTTAGACATCCACTCTACGTAATAGACTTTAAGCTGTCTTAAACTGACCCAAGATCAAAAAAAAAAAAAGATAGGCTGTTAAAAACAGTTGTGTACAGGCATTTGAGTCAGTCATTTTGCTGGTTATTTAGTTTAATTTGTAGGTAGTTATCAAGAACTGTGAAATATCCCTTGAAAGATACATTTGACTGAGGATGACGGAGTTTCGTTCTTGTTTTACAGATTTTCAGGAGATAACAAACGTTCTTAAACAGATCTGACTTACAGTTTCTGCCTTGATCCATGTGTATTTTTTGTAGTTACTCCATTTCGTTGTTAAAATAGTATGTGAATAACACTGCTAGCTGCTAGCTTTGGTATTATTTTAACCACTGACTTAACCGAAAACAGGTGATGCTGTTATCAAAAAAGGATATTCTATATTTACCTCTAACTAAAACCTTATCAGTAATTGTAGGGAATCATCTAGGTGGTTTCGCGCTTTAGTTTTTAACCCTGAATTTAAAAAAAATGTCTTAAGATTAGTCAATCTATATATCTTCCCAGGCAGTTCTTATATTCATTTAAAATTATTAGTTTAAAAAGGCTCACTTTTCCCCCAGTAAAAAAATATATTCATCGGTGGTGGCTCCGGGATATCAATATTAGCTTAGCATTTCCCAAATATTATGCATTACAGTATCCGCACTGATTCGATATTAATTTGGCAAATATTTTATGAAAACATTGACAATTTATTCGTGCTCATGGCTCGGATGCGCTCATAAATATTAATGAAATCAAACTTCCCCTCTATGTTTACTGCAAATGTGTGTTCACACACTGTATTAAACAAATTACTAATATACGCCATGGCAAATGGCCGGGGTATAATATATTAAAATATTATACACAATAATTATTTATTTAAATAAACAGATAGGTACGTTTTTTGCTGCTTATATTGTAGTATAATATTTGTAATTATTTTTATTGCACAAAAGTATTGTCAAACAGTTAAAGAGTTCTTAAAAACATCAAACTTTATATTATACGCGACATGTGTAACAAAATCTTGAAAAAAAAATATTTTTTAATATTTTGTAAATTTCAAATATGTCATTGTTTCTTCATAGAAAAGTAAAAGCCCACCCTCGGGAACAAGATATCCGTTTTTAATATTTTGGGCTTAACTTTAGTCTGAGATGAGTTTAACATTATTTTCTATCACCTAAACCACACTTTCCATGTTTATTTACTTAAACCTAAAAAGTCTTAAAACTTTTAAGAGAGTACTGTCTTTTCCAAGAGTACGTACTTCTTTTATCCTAATATGCTTACGTTTTTATCAATTTGCCTGGTTCCCGAGTTGCTAACATTAAATTAAAAAAATCTGTCTCCTGGGTTATAACTTCGTGATTCTAATATTAACACTGACATGTGTCAGGTTGGTTACCTAAAACCTAAATCCATGACAAAAAAGTTAGAAAATATATTATTACCAAAATATAATATAATAACAAACGATAGTCAAAAAAATATTGTTAAAAATTCGGACATTAATTGACGAATAATGATTTCAATCTTTAATGTCTTAAATGAATCTTTATTGTTTAGTCTAGGAGGAATCGGCGCATAAGTACCGAAAACTATTCCACCTCAATTTTTTTTATACGATCCTCTTTAAATTGTCCTACGGATGATTTTAAATGCATGTTGCCATGGTGCCACCTGGTGCCATATTGTTTAAACCGAAATTGTTTAAACAATTGCAGAGAATTGTTATTTTTTATTCGGACGAATTGTTTTTAAATTCTTTATTGAAATACAAATAAAAAAGGTTCTATGACTTTTTACAATAAAGTTAATAGGTATTTTTGGAGATATGAATTTTTAAAAGTTCGAAAAATCTAAAATTTGGGTACTTTTGACCCATAAAAAATATTTATTGAAAAAAATCAAATTAAACATAAAAAATATATTTTCCTACGAGCGTGCGAAAAAGTCAACTTTTCCGCACGCATTTAAGTGCACAAAGTTGCACTTTTCCGCACGGTGTGCGGAAAAGTGAACTTTTCTGCACGCCGTGTGGAAAAGTAAAACTACTCTAAAATCTTACAGGTAGGCAAGATTTATATGTATTTTGGTAATTGTAGGCTATTTCATGCAATATACGAAGCCATTGCAAGTTTTAGTTTATTCTCTTTTTTGTTTGTTACTTCGTAATTTTCAATATTTCAACTAAAACACAAAAAAAAACATTTTTTTAATTACCCTGTATAATAATAATAAATGATTATGACAAGTCAAGCAACAATATGTAATCTTGGTGATTTTAACACATGTCAGATTTTTGGAGATTTCCATATGAACAAACAATTGCACAAATTAATTTCAATACAAACAAGCATTTTTAATGAAAAGGCGTCATAGTATCTTTTTTTAATTAAATAAAAATCCGACAAAAATAATTATTTAAAATGAGTAGTTCGTATGAAAAGCTACCAGATTCTATCCTGGATGCAGCAAATACCGTAAGTTTGAATTTATTACCAGCAAAATCTCGTGAAAAATATGAGAATCAATATAGTCATTTCGAAAACTGGTGCTCCAGCAAGGGGACAAAAAGTATTAAAGAAGAAGTGTTCTTGGCCTATTTTGCGGATTTGCAAAAAACATATAAACCTAATACTTTATGGAGTAAGTACTCTATGTTAAAATGTGTCCTCAAAGTGAAAAGGGACCTTGATTTAAGTTCATATTTCAAGCTAACATCACTACTTAAACACCAAAACGTGGGATACCGGCCAAAAAAATCAAAAACTTTCAGCAAAGAAGAAGTTTTAAGATTCATGAAAGAAGCACCTGATAATATTTACCTTCTAATAAAAGTTGCTACAATTCTTGGATTAGCCGGTGCTCGTAGGAGAGATGAACTTACAAAAATAATGATTGATGACATACAGGATAATGAAAATTTGATAGGGGTGAAAATTCCTGACAGTAAAAATAACACTTCCAGAATCTTTGTAGTGTCCGATGAAACAAATAACGGACTTTATCTGCAATTGTACCGTAAATATACAAATTTGCGAAAACCACATACCCCACACAGACGTTTTTTTGTCCAGTATAAACAAGGAGCATGCAGTACGCAATGTGTGGGAATAAATTCAATAGGCAAATTCCTTCAGAAATTGCTGCATACCTAAAATTAAAAAATCCAGAAGAGTACACTGGACATAGTTTTCGTCGATCCTCTGCGACTATGTTTGCGGATTCTTGAGAAGGAATTACCAATGTCAAGCGACTTGGGGGCTGGAAATCAACGGCTGTAGCTGAGAGCTACATTGATGAATCCACAAATCAGAAAAACGATATGTCGAATAAAATATTGACCATGAACAACTCCCCTCCTGAGCTAAGTCAACCTTCATCAAGCCGTACAATAAGCGCTTCCATAAGCCACCCGCTAAATGAAATTACAGGTTCTGCAATTAATTTACAATATGCTAATAACTGTTCTTTTGTTGTAAATGTTATCAACAAATAATTCCCATTTATAAATATGTTGTAGTAGTTCTTTCAGATTAAACATAATTTAAAAAATAATCATTGCTTTAATATTGGTATTATCTGACGCTCGTAGGAAAAATTTTGTTCCTAACGCTTGCGCAAAGTGCGGAAAAGTATCACTTTGCGCACTTGTTAGGAAAATAACTATTTTTTGTTCTTTATACAATAGTTAATAATATCCTTATTGGAGATTTGATAATGTTTTATTGTTTATACGGGTTTTTTGATTGTTTATTACGCGCGCTAACAAGTAAAATAAAGCTCCAATAACTTTTGTAAAATTGATTTCAGGAAAAAAAGTTATAAAAACAAATATTTAATATTTAAATTATTAATAACATTGCTCCCTATAACAATTTTGGTAAAGTTATTAGTTTTTAAGATAAATGATAAATAATGATTCAGGACACAGACGGGCCGATGCGTATCAGTCAGAGAGACGCCCATACTTAAAGGTAAGGGACATATACTTGTGAGCGCGCTTAATAAACGATCAAAAAACCTGTATAAAAAATAATAATATTTAAATCTTAATTAAGGATATTATTAACTATTGTATAAAGAATAATTTTTTTTTTGTTGTATTTTTTTAATATATATTTTTCCTGGGTCAAAAGTACCCAAATTTGAGATTTTTCGAACTTTCAAAAATTCATATCTCCAAAAATATTAACTTTATCGTAAAAAGTCATAAAACCTTTCTTATTTGTATTTCAATAGAGAATATGAAAAAAAATTATCCGGTTAAAAAATAACAATTTCTTGCAATTGTTTAAACAATTTCGGTTTGAACAATAGGTGGCGCCATGGCAACATGCATTTATATCATCAGTAGGGCAATTTAAAGAAGATCGTATAAAAAACTTGAGGTGGAATAGTTTTCGGTACTCATGCGCCGATTTCCCCTAGACAGTTAGTTTTATTATAATAATAGTACAAACTTTTTTAAGGCTTCCTAAGAGTATTTTATTTGCAAATGATAAATCATAATTATTAAATTGAGACATAAGGTCCATACAAAATAAAATAAAGATATATGTATATCTGACCTATATCTGAAAGTCCGGAGGGTGATAAACATCACTGCACCTAGGCCTCAGTAGGCCCGTTGTGCTATCTCTCTAAAAGGGACTCCTCACTCAGTACGCTGCCCATCCTACCGATTTAAAGTAGGTGAGAACGTCGTCGAGGGGAATCTCCTAAATGTCGGCCAAAGAAAGCCAATACTCGTCCAGCATGGATCTTCTCTTGGCCGAGAGTGCCGGGCAGTCACAAAGGATGTGCTCCTGCGTCTTCCTGTTCACTACCTCTTCACAGAGATGTGTCATTTATACCCATTCTAAAGAGGTGTTTTCGTACTTGACAATGTCCAGTAATAACGCCCGTAATTAGACGAAGGCTCGCCTGAACTTCCTGAAAAAGTTACAGTTTACTGTTTCATCCTATCGTATTGTAAACTGCCAATGAGAGTATTTTTTAATTAGGTCTTTCATCGTAGACCCTGTCAGACCTACGAAAGGTTCGGGTCCAAAAGGTTTTGTCCCGGCAGCCTTCCTGGCCAACGAGTCAGCGATGCGGTTGCCTTTGGAGTGCGCGTGTCCTTTGGTCCAGCAGAGAGTGACCAGATTCATGCTGGAAGCGTCCACAAGGGCACGGTGACATTCTAGTACCAAACCCGTGGTCTCCTAGGGGCTAGTAGCGTCTGTCAGCAATCCGTGTGGATAAGCACGACTTTACCAGTAATGTTTCTACTGCTTATTTTTTTTTGCAGCTATAGTTATGCCTGTGAGCTCAGTTTAGAGCACGCTGGCCAACTCACCCAAAGCCCATTTGATGTTTAAGTTAAGAAATCTAGAATAAATTCCACATCCCGTACCTTCTTTTGTTTTCGAACAGTCTGTGTGGATATTAGACGGTTCGAAAACCAAAGAAGGTGCGGGATGTGTAATTTATTCTAGATATCTTAACTTAAAGATATTAAACTAGCTTTGTTTAATAAAAAATAAATAAAAAGATGTGTCGGATATTAAACCGTTCATAATTGGACACGCGTAACATATTGAAGGAATACTATTGTCCTCGTCATATGAAAAAATATGGAATTATAAAAAGATAACGTAAGGTACTTATTTTTTTGCTTATTGCACTAAGTTAAATAGTTTTTCTTACCAATCTTAGATATTTAAAATCAAAGCTAAACATAACAAATTATAGTTTAAAAAAAAAACTAAAAAAAGACGCGTTTATAGCAAACCAAACTAAAAAGTAGAAAATAAGTTTTAAGTATAAAGAGTTTGTGTTACAGTGCTGGAAAGTCCAATAATTAATTATGACCAATTAATTTGGAATAAGATAAAAATAGAAATTAAGTTATTAAAAAAATAATTTATTTATAGTCAAAAAGCGTAAGGTGCTTGTTGTTAAATGTTACGATTATTTTATTGGTAACTATTTACAAAATTAAAGTTATAATAAAAATATAGTAAATGGCACCCCACGATTCTTTATTAAAATAAATTATTTTGTGAATAACTTAATTTTTATTTTAATCCTATTTCAAATAAATTGGTCCTTATTGATTATTTTCTTTCCCTATTTTTAGTCTTAGAACAACATTAAAAATAATCTTAATCAAATGCTTTGATTTTTAGTATATCTTATATTTGTCAAAAAATCTATTATGTCCAACGGATCATACCAAAATTCCATATGGAAAAGGAAAACCCCATAGATAACCCAACATGAAAGTCAGTAAAAAACCCTTTCTCCAAAAATAATTATTTTGTTGCCAGTAGCATGAATTCTTGTAGAAAGGGTTTTAAGCTATTTGGGCCTTGGCGTATGCGGAAGTATTATAATTTTAAGAAAGTGTTATTTTTTTTATTCTTAAGATCCTAGTCAGGACATTAGAACGAAGTTATAAAATAATTGTATTGGCATCGGCTCTTGACCCCTATATACATTTTCAAGTTAATCAGATTCTTGAAATTGGTGAAAATTAAGTTAAAAGATTCCGTTACATAGATACATAGATACATACAGGTCTACCTAATAAAAGGGTGGTAAAAATAGGTAAAACATAATACAGATTATTTTTATTACAATTACATTATAACCCAAAATGTCGCTGATAATCTTATGCGCAGGACAAATATTAATAATACTTACCTATTAATAAAACCAATATTTCAATTTGAAGTTAAATCTATGTTTCAATAATACCCTTGGGTGTCTTTAATTTGAATAAATTCCATAAATCATGGACCATTCTTATTTCCGACAAGGTTTTGGTTTTCTATAAACCTATATGTAACTGTAAAGAAATAGTTTAATGAAATAACACAGCCCAAGAAAAAAAAATTAAAGGTCTGGAGGACTTGACCTTGGTATCTTTAGGTTTTTGAGGTGGCTGAATCCAAATCCGGGGTCAGATTAACCCCCTCAGGTCAGGGTCAAGGGCATTTTAAAATCAAATCGCAACCATTTTGATGTGGTCACACTGACAACGGATTCGGATTCAGGGACCTCAAAAACATAATTATTTTTTTGCAGATTTAACCTTAACATGACCTTGATCCTGACCTAAAGTTCCAAAACACTTGAACATGGTATCTTTATGTTTTTTTTTAAGTGTTAGACAATTTTATGGTTTCAATAACATTGAATCCCTACGAGAAGCCAGAGATAACAACATTATTTCACTTGGTTTTCGCCTGAAGTCACCAATACCAAGAGAAAGAACTAAACATATTCTTGAAGAAGCCAGCAAATCCCTGCTCCGATCCCAGATTAACTACCACAGATAGAAGAAGTCACAGCTACTGCTAGAAGTTACCCAGCGATAAGAAGAAATTAAGGAGTACGTACAGGAGGAGGACTATAACCTCATTTTTCAAAAAATACAAAGAATATGCGAGAAAACCAAAAACGATTTACGACAAAAACACCATTACAAATTGAATTGACATTACAGTAACCGACCAACAACTCAGACTGTCAACAAAAAGACTATTATTAACATATCCTTCCGAACCCTCTCGGAAAGAAAAGGACAGCTCTTAGGACGAGGATTAAACTTTGCCATAGCTCCAAAGCATACACCTACTCTAGACATAAATAGTTCTTTAGAAACAGCACGGCTCCAAGGACCAGATGCGGAAGAACTTCGATGGAAAGTTAGAACCGTTTTAGAAAAAAAAACAAAGCAACCCCACCAATATCACTCAAAACGAATTAGTAGCTCTTAAAAAGCTTCAAAATGATGCATCCATCAAAATTCTTTTAGCAGACAAAGGGAATGCCACTGTAGTCATGGATAAATTTACCTATGATGGAAAAATAGACAAAGTCCTTCGAAAAGACAAATACAGATCTCTTGATTAAGATTCTACACCCTTAATAGAGAACAAAACTTACAGGACTTTAAAAAATATATAAAACCTTTTTGACGGACGAAACTAGATCAACTCTAACACCTCATAATAGTAAGCCTCTATATGGACTACCGAAAATACGCAAAGACAATATACCTTTAAGGCCAATCACCAGCTCTAAAAATGCACCCACGACTGCACTGGCAAAATACCTTTTAGAACTGATTAAACCATTAGTCGGTAAGTCACCATCTTTTGTTAAAAACTCCAGTCATTTTGTTGAGATTCTCAAAAATATAGAAATAGGACAAAACGATATTTTCGTAAGCTTTGATGTAGAAAATCTGTATACAAATGTGCCAGTAGAAGAATCGTTAAGCATCATTTAAATCAAGCTTACCGAAGATGATACCTAAGTAGAACGCATCACCCTGCCGCTGGATGGAGTGATGGAGTTGTTGGACCTGTGCCTCCGTAGTTCTTACTTTCAAGTGAAAGATAAGTTCTATGCGCAGGTCGATGGACTTCCTATGGGTTCGTCGCCTCCCGTGGTAGCAAATATTTATATGGAATGGTTTAAAGAATACGCAATAAAAACTGCACTAATCAAACCAAAAGTTTGGCTACGATATGTTGACGATAGTTTTATTGTATGGACAGGTAATGACGAAGAACTGGAAGATTTCTTAAAACATCTTAACTGTCTTTGGCCCTGTATCAAATTCACAATGGAGAAGGAACAAAATTCGGCCCTACCTTTTCTCGACGTTCTGGTCAAACTTATACAAACCTCGGTATACAGAAAACCTACCCACACTGGACAATATTTACACCAAAATTCCAATCACTCTAATGAAACGAAACAAGAAGTCATACGTACTCTATATAACCGCGCAGTGACCTTATGTAACAGTAAGAAATCCCTAAAAGCCGAAATAAGAAATATAATTACTGTTTGTTTTAAATATAAATAATATCTCTGATCATCCGTTAATTAAATATTAAATAACATGTATTGTTTTTCAGATAAGGAAGGTTTTTATTTTACATACAAATATCTATTTTACTAGCTTATATACTTAAAATGGTCTGTCTTCTCCTTTAGCTAGTTAAGGAATTTATATGCCAGAGAATTCTTTCAGTTTGACCTATTCTAAGATAATTACATGATATATGGTATTCAACAATCACTATTGTACTGTCAAATGATGAATATCTTACTGACTAACTAAAAAAGTATTTTATTGATCATTGATAGTGGTAAATTAAAACCTTTTTGAAACATGTGTGACCTTTTTATCCTAAGCATTTACTTCTTTCTTCGTTTGTTTATAAGTTTACCCATTTAAATTCTGTAGAATAGCAGTTTTATGTTCATTTTTGTTCTTAGCACTACATACATATATGCTGCTTTTAAAGTTTGAAACTTTTCTTGTGTGAAATGTTGCTTGCTGCATTTTTTGTTGCATGCGATTTTCTTAAAAACTTATAACTTTTAATTTATTGTTGCAATTTGTATAAATAAGAAGGTTAACAAACTTACTTAAGGTTAACAAATTTATTGTGTTTATAAATAACTTATTTAAATAATATTCACGTATAAAATGAATGCACCAGTGAATTTTTTAGTTGTTATTCATAAACATATTTTAACCACTATTCGACGGTATTTTAGGTTGAGATAACAATTATTGTAAAAAAACTTGTTACTTTAAAAATTAATACAAAATTAGTGCACACGCGCAAATAGAAAAACTACCGCAATATAAATCTTACGCAAAAAAAAACTCTTAAATAGCAAAAACAGCTTTAGTGGTTACAAATGTCTGATTTTTTTTTTAAGAAGAATGAACAAAGGCTTTAACAGAAGTTTAATATATAAATTCAGCAAAGGGTGGCTTTTTGCTTATAAATCTGAAAATTTGGTAAAAAAAAACCATAAAATTTAAACAGAAGTTAACTAATTACAAAAATATACAAATATTTTGTTTAATAAGGTATTATTTATTTATTAAATTTAAGACTAAATCAAAAAACGTAATTTTCTACGAAACATGTTATGAAATCTAACCACTTTTATGTAAAAACAATATTATTAAACATGCTTAAGCTCTTATTCTTCCAAGTTAGGGCTCTCTTTTATGATGGCAATATTAGTCCAGTAAATAAAGGGACAAAGCTGTAAATAAATCTGTACAGTTTTCCCTTGTGGCGAGATTCTTAGGTCTTCGGGGATGCTTTCAAACGAAAAAAACTTTTATCAACATTAACAGGTGGAAAGGGCTGAAAATGGCCCCTCAAGGCCCGAAAAATGGGTTTCTCGCTAATATCTGCCAAATATGCGAATTCTTGTTTAGACAAAAAATAAAGATCGCCTTGTAATATACAAAAATGGTCCTTATAATTTTGTTGTCCATAAATCGACAGTTTTTGAGATAACGGGACCCAAAAGTCCCCTCATTTCAGCTGCCACTCTCTTTATGGATTCACTTATAAGCGGGCGGACGAATTGTTCCATTACTGGGGCAATAATGTACATGTTTTAATCATTTAAAGTTCATCGGAATGGGAAAACCCGTACCTATCATTGCATATGAGTTTGGGTAAATTCTGATTTTTCTAGAATATTAAAAAGAGCGGTCAAAGTTTTTTTGTTACTACATTTTGAGAGTATCTTATTAATTTATTAATATTTTTTGGGAAAATGGTTTGTTATTAAAATTTCTTTTTTTTTAAAGAGACTTTAGCAAGTGTTTAATGATCCCAGAAAATTTTCTTTACCATCTTTCTTGCGTTTTGGTAAAAAAAATTGTTTTGCCCATCGGCATCTGCTACCACATCTATCCAGTGTGTAATGTTATGGATTATTCGACGGCCGTTTTTGCGAAAAATATTGGCGCTGCGAAAAAAATGGTGAAAACCATTTTTGTATATTTCGAGGTGATCTTCATTTTTTGTCCAAACAAAAACTTTCTAATTCGCATATTTTGGCAGATATTCGCGGAAAACTCATTTTTGGGACTTTGGGGGCCATTTTCAGCGGGTTCCCACGTCGGAATCGAGATAAACTTTTTCTCGCTCGAAAGCATCCGCGAAGACCTAAGAATTGAGCCACAAATGAAAACTGTACAGATTTATTTACAGCTTTGGGTACTTTCAGGTCTTAAGTTATTGGACTATATAGCTAACTAAACGGAAAGTCAAATTATGACTTTTTATACGGTTGCTGTGAAATATGAAATATCTACTTTTGGCAAGTAAGAATTAGACTTTTAGTAGGTTACTATGCTTTTATTAGTTGGCCCTAGTTAATGGTTTATAAACTAATTTTGTATAGAAACCCTATGTGTTACAAAGCAACTACGGTTAGTTGACACAGAAGAAAAAATTGGTAATCCCAAGTCAATTTTAAGTAAGTGGTCCCCTTTTTTTACTGTATTGGTAGAATTTATACCTCCGAAAACACAAATATTTCTTTTTACACAAGATTAAATTAAAAATGTGTAAAGGATTATAATGGCTTAAAGAAATCTTATATTGCCAAAATTAATATATACTGTATACAGGGTGTCCCATTTTGGGTACTTTTGCGGGGTATCTCCGTTATTTTTAACGTTAGCGGGATGCGGTTTTCGCGACAGTGTGCTACTTTTTCGTGAAAATAAAGATGCCGTTAACAAAATATTTATAGTCCTTTTAGTTTTTAAAATACAGGGCATTTTTTAAAATATTGCATTTTGGGACCCCCTTCGTATCTCCGTTATCCTTCACCTTATCGAAAAGGTAAAATAATACCTTGATAAATTTGTTCCGTAGAATGCAGTGGTGTGAATAATTTTTGTTACATATTTACTATTTTTGAGTTATAAACCAAACCTATTTTTATGGGACACTCTGTATATTCATAGACTATAAAATTTTTCTTTATTTTAACATTTAAAAAATATATAATAGTATGCACATTTTCTTAAAAACACGCAAATATCAATTTTCTAAAACTAAATGCATAATTTAATATAATAAAACTATATATAAAAGTTACATATTACTAACGAAGAATTGAATACTTTGCATGTAGGTATCTTCTTATAAATGCATAACATTTTCAAAAATACAGTAACAGTAAGTTTTTAACAACCGTTTTGTGGCGTAAAGTAACAATATAACAAATAAAAAAAACATTAAAAAAAATTAAAGGTGATGTTAAAAATGACGACCATTTTCTCTAATGCAAAATTGTCACATCTTTGTAATTTTTTTTAATAGCATAAAAAATACCGATTGGTCTCCTTTGCAGGTTTTGAAAGGCTAAATGAATTGCCTCTCGAAGTTCTGCTATGCTGTCATATCGTGTCTTATATACTTCATTTTGTACATAGCTCCATAAAAAAAAATCTAAATTGAGAGATCTGGAGATCGTGGAGGCCATCTAACAGGTCCGTTGGTATCTATCCATCTTTGGGGAAAGGTATTATAAAGAAATGCGCTTGAGAGCCTAGAGTTATCACTTGGGGCACCATCTTGTTGTAGGTAAACAGCATTATATTGGGCTAATGGAATATTTTCCAATAGTTCTCGAATAACTTCCTTAAGGATTGCTAGGTACCTACGTGCTGTAAGACCTCCTTCAAAATCCTATAAACTATTTGTCTGCCCAAAATAAAACATGACACTCCAACTCCAAAGTGTCCTTGTTGTGCCCTTTCAAACATTAAATGCTGATTTTCTGTATGCCAATTTCTAGTATTGTGACGATTAAAAATGCCCGCACTTAAAAAAAGCATTCGTCTGACCTAATAACAAGTCTGCCAAATAAATCCTTACCATCAATTTGCTGCAAATACCACTGACAAAACAGTGTCCGGCGCTGGGCAACGCCAGGATGCATATTAAATTTGTATGGATGATACTTGTATTTCTTCAAGATCTTCTGGTATCGTTTTGGCACACCAATTTCCTTCTTAATTTTTCAACATGAAAGGATAATTTAATTCTTTTATTCTGTATCTTTGTTGTGTGTTTTAGGATCCATGCTTAACTAAATTTGCTTTTAAAGAGCAACTATCTCAAGAAACTGCCTTCTTTCTGGATATCTAACAAGAACAAAAATATAATGATAACAGAGATTTTCCCAGCCATAATAGCTTACTTACCTGTGGAAATATACTACCGAAGCTTCTTCAGAATTTTCATTACTCTGTATAAAACATACCAGCATATAAAATTTTTCATAATTTTTATGCGCTGCCATTATTTATAGAAATTGATAAATATCAATTAAATAAAAATAGTAAAAAAACGAAAATAAACTGGTTTTGAAAATTCAACCAAAAGTCGATCAAAAAACCCAGAGTTTATTAATCTAAAGGGGGTTATGACATCCGCCATATTGAAAAACTCTTGTGTGACGTCAAGAAGGGCCCATTTTGGCCATGTTGGATTTTATGCCGGACAGTGACGTAGAATTGAGGTGGAAACGAAAAACTGCTTTTATACCGACGAACAAAATTTATATTTCAAAAATATAAATGTAATTCAATTAAGTATTGAAATTAAAAATTAAAGCGACAACACGACGATGGCGTACCTTTTCAATGGTATCTACTACATTAAATATTTTAAAAAATTAAAAAAAATAAAATGTGGAAAATACTGATGATTGCTAATTTGTTATAATTATGAGTACCTACTCTATTTTTAAACACACGATATTGAATTATTAACACCTTTTTTTCTTTAATAATACCCACCTATATTACGACGTTTATAAAATTTTATGAGCAAGTAAAGAAGTTTGGGGACTTTAATTATTTTTTTATCTTGGAACAGTCCGCGAAGGCTTAGGCCTAGTATGAACGCCCCGTGAGTGGCTGAAGTGTGGTAAGAGGGAGTTTAGTCACAAGAGACTTAAATTCTGCAGGTAGCAGGTTCCATAGTCTTGACAATCTAGGGATGAAGAAACGAAGAAAGCGGGAAGTTCGGGGCCTCTCTAGCTGAACTGTTAAAATATGCATAAAAGTTGCACTACGTGTTGCTCTGTTGGGAGCTGCCAGAAAAGGAATTATAGTGGCCAACTCGTTTAAGCAGAAGTCGTGAAAATACCTATAGAAGAAAGACAGGGAGGAAGCTTTTCTGTAAGTGCAGGATCAGAAATGGGCTTTTACAAGCTATCTTGAAGATCTTTGTAAGATTACAAAATATCCAACTCCAAATCAGATACTGAAAGCCATAGAAAAATTAACTTTTTTTTAGGAAATTATGGCGGTGTTCTTGTATTACTTTATAGATATATAAACTTGTCTATTAATCCTTAATTTATTTTATTTTGAAAACTAATTATGTTACTTTTAAAAACTAGTTATTTATTTACTTACGGACCATACAGCATCTTGATATTGCAGAATCGAGTGCAGAATAATAGCAAAATTTTCCACTTTGGCCATAAAATGAATTATTTTATGTAAAAAAATGTGAATACAGGTTTATTGCTAAAAAACTAAACTTTATTTGTTTCACAACTACAACACTACAATACATTTACAATTGCAACAATTAAATAAAATACAACTGAAATTTTTACATTTTGAAATAGATATGGAAGAAAAGAACACAGTACTTAGTGGTATTATTTAATAATATTTTGTGGTATACTACATTTCATATTTTAAAACATACAAATCATTTAAGCATTAAAATGCTACTTAATACAAACACAAAAATTTCATTTATAGTTTGTAGGCAGCCCTTGCAAGATAAAACAAAGAATTAGATCTCGTGTTCTTATTTAGTACTCAAAAGTTTAACTTACTTACAAGTTCTTCGCAGTCCACTTCATACTACACAATCTAAACACAAACTTCTTCAGTGCAAGGTAGGTTTACATCAGTTAATTTTAAACTTGTAAAAGGCAAATTTAAAAAATATAAATTATATTTTAAAACATGACTTTTTCAACATAATATACCAAGTAATTGGTAGGTAAGTATCCAAAAAAAAATTAAATACAATTAAAGAATGTAACTAACCGCAAACGTAATAAATGTACAAAATAATGGGAAAAAAATATTAAATACACATTCTGAAGGTACATTAATGCATATACCTAAAGTTGATCAGTTCTAGGTATAAGCAAGTCAATATTGACTATTTACTTTCTTGACAACAAATAACTATAATTAAAATCACACAAAAATTTCAATTTACTTACTAATAACTGTGTAACTACATTCAGAGTTGTGAAGAGTCACTGGTGGACTTAAAAACCGTGTTTGTGTTATGCGAGATGTAATAATGCAAACTGAATGGAACTGCTACAATAAAAAAATATTTGTTAGTAATAGCAGCATTAGGATATATCGGCTTCGGTGAACTTTAGCTCCATTTTTAAACAGCAATATTTTTTTTTGTCTTTTTTTGGGTTTAAAAAAAAAAAAAAGTAAGAAAGGAAAAGAAAAAGTGAAAGAAACCTACAAAAAGAGATGATACGATTTCATTTTGTTTAGGAATTTCTTCTTGAAAAAGCAATGTCCCCAGATGTTTTCTAATAACTTTTTATTATTGAAGGTTGTTTTTTTCCATTTACCAGAAATAAAGTTTTTTTTATAGAAAAACTAACCAGAACTAACAAACAACAACTTCCAAACTATTACCTGGTTCTGGTTATTTTTTGGTTAGTTGTCGTTAGGTTTTCCTCATTAAATTGTAAAATTTCTTTATCATAAATGCGCCGTCAAACAAATTTTTCTTGATCCGACAACGTCGCAAATTCTGGCCTTTTACTTAACCTAAAAACAGTGTTTTTTCGACTTTTAATTGCATTTTTCTCTGCAAAAATGCATTTTTTTCGGATTTTTTCTTTTTGAAATATACTAAACAAAATGTGTTTTTTTATCTGTAATATTTATTTTTTTCAAATCAAATGGAGCTAAACGACACCGGACCCTTTCTGGAAGACATATAAAAATCGTCTTTTTTAACATGCTCCGAGCAAATAACAGAATCCTTATGGGAAACACAACTTTTTGGTCTATTGCACACTAAGGACTAATTAAAACTACACGACTAAACACTACCAAAAACAATATAGTAAAAACAGTCAAAACCAATAAAATATCAACTCTGTAAACAAATATTTTCAACTGTAAAAATAACCCTATATAAAAACTTCGACTTGTGGCACGACTCTGTCCACAGCTGAGAATGCTAGTAACTTTTAGGGTTACCCGACAGGGCCGCCAACATAAGCGACCCTTTTCACACCCTCACGTCTTGGACTTTTGCTATCCCCATTCTCGACGATGTCATAACCCCTTTAGATTAATAGACTCTGCAAAAAACCGATAAGATAGACAAATATTTGACTTTTATTTTTGTTTCTTGTAATAGTCATGACTTATGACCTACTATTAAATTTAATGAAAATTGTCATTTATTTGCGTGTTTTTAAGAAAAAGTGCATACTATTATATATTTTAGAAACGTTAAAAGAAAGACCAATTTTATAGCCTATAAATATACAAGAGGGCTCATTAAAAAAAATAAGTTTGGTGTATAACTCAAAAATAAACTGCTCAACAAAAAGATCGTACCATTTAATTTTTATACCCATTTTCAAACTGCTGTAACTTTCTTAAAAATTAACTTTTTTGAATATCTAAAACAAAGTTTAAAACCGCGTTTCTTTTACTTTAAGCTGTATTGCATTTAGTTTTAGTAAGATGAATAATATCATGATGTACAGGGTGATAAATAGAGTGCTGCAAAAAACAAAAAATTTGAGTGTGTCCCATTTCAGTGGTAATTTTTTTTGGTCGTTATAATATGGGTTGTAACCAAGGCCATATCAATATCTCTAGACGTTTATGCCAATTTTTGAATTGATGACCTCTGGCTTGCGATACACTTCTAAACGTCAAATTTTGGTAATCGATTTTTTAAAAAGGTATAACTGGAAAGTGGATTGACGGATTTCAACGAGTGTTTTATATTCGGAAAGCTCATTCCATGTTGATTTTTTATGTCCTAAGCACTTTTCGATAGGTTATAATTTTATGAGTATACGGGGCCAACAAATACCAAAAACGTAGTTGATTTGGAAATCCTAAATATAGGGTAAATTATTGAACGCCAAAGGGACCATTATGTGTGTGTGTATTTTGTTTTAAAAATGGCCAAGTTGAAATCTCGAAAGGATTCTACCGTTAATCGATTTATTCTGTTTAAGTGCCTGTAAACTTATTCAGCAAAAATGCGTCATTATGGCATGAGGTCTGAATGGTAGCAATTCCAACAACGTCTTAAAGTTTTAAACATTTTTTAACATAAATTAGGGTATTTGGTGTTGTACACCATGATATATGGAGTGATCAACAAAGTGCTTTCAAAAATGTTTAATGTTTAATTTTGTGCCATTTTGGATAGCAAAATGTTTTACTTATTAGAATAATATTGTTTTTTTCGATATTCCTAGACGTTTTTGCAAGTCTTTATCCTGGATGAATGTAAATTTATTATTTCCCAGTAATCCATTTTACACATGCTTTTATAAATGTTAAAAAATAAAACATTCTCATTGGATAAAACGTTTTTATAAATCTTAATTGCGTAAAATTACATTTAATAAACAGTATTAAACACAACAATAGTAAGAGACAAAATTAATGATGTAACAAACAAAAAAAAACATTAAAATTAATAATGGGTGGGTTCCCCGTGAGCCCTCCTAACTTCCTCTATCCTTCTTGGCATGCTATTACAGGAGACAATAAGTTTTGTTTGATTTACAAACTATTTTATGACAATGACATTATTCCATTGTTGCTATAGGAACGTATCGCTGCTATAGATAAATTCAATGTATCAAGTAAACATGTTTTGTTTTTTGTAGAGGTAATTTGACTCTTTGAAAATGGCAAAACTAAGCTAAAATCAACTAAAAAATATAGTGCGGTAAGTTTTTGGACACCGAAATGTACTAAAAAGAATTTCAAGTCTAACAATTCTAATCTGAAACATGTTGCGCAAACAAGCCCGTTCTGTACCTAATCTTGAGGTAATTATGGACACCATAAATTTGAAAGCACTCTGTTGATCACTCACGTATATCATGGTGTACAACACCAAATACCCTAATTTATGTTTAAAAATGTTTAAAACTTTAAGACGTTGTTGGAATTTCTACCACTCAGACCTAATGCCATAATAACGATGCATTTTTGCTGATTAAGTTTATAGGCACTTAAACAGCATTAATCGATTAACGGTAGAACCGTTTCGAGATTTCAACTTGGCCATTTTAAAACAAAACACACACATATGGTTGGCGTTCAATAATTTACCCTATTTTTAGGATTTCTAAATCAGCTACGTTTTTGGTATTTGTTGGCCCCGTATACTCATAAAATTATAACCTATCGAAAAGTGCTTAGAACATAAAAAATCTACATGAAATGAGCTTTCCGAATATGAAACACTCGTTGAAATCCGTCCATCCATTTTTCAGTTATACCCTTTTAAATAATTGATTACCAAAATTTGACGTTTAGAAGTGTATCGCAAGCCAGAGGTCGTCAATTCAAAAAGTGGCATAAACGTCTAGAGATATTAATATGACCTTGGTAACAACCCATAGGTATTATAGCGACCAAAAAAAATTACCACTGAAATGGGACATACTCGAATTTTTTGTTTTTTTGCAGCACTCTATTTATCACCCTGTACATCATGATATTATTCATCTTACTAAAACTAAATGCAATACAGCTTAAAGTAAAAGAAACGCGGTTTTAAACTTTGTTTTAGATATTCAAAAAAGTTAATTTTTAAGAAAGTTACAGCAGTTTGAAAATGGGTATAAAAATTAACTGGTACGAACTTTTTGTTGAGCAGTTTAGTAAATATGTAACAAAAAATATCTACACCACAGCATTCTACGGAAAAAAATCTATTAGAGTGTTATTTTATCGTTTCGATAAGTTGAAGGATAACGGTCCCAAGGTCCCAAAACGCAATATTTTTAAAAATGCCCTGTATTTTAAAAACTAAAAGGTCTACGGAAATTTCGTTAAAGGCATCTTTAGCTTCACGAAAAAGTAGCAAACTGTCGCGAAAACCGTATCCCGCTAAAGTTAAAGATAACCGAGATACCCCGCAAAAGTACCCAAAATGGGACACCCTGTACTTTTTACTGGGGCGTATCTCTCCATAATCCAGGTATTGCAAAGCTGTTAGCGTTTTAAAACAGACTTTAAATGATATTTAAAGCTTTTGATAAAAAATATTTTTTCTATTATCATATTTCGTCGCGGCATTGCCAAAATGTTTTCCCAATTTGAAAGATATCTAGCTTAAAATTTTCACAGTTTACTTTCTGGTTAACCAATTTCCTTAGCTGTAGATAAGTTATTTAAGTATTTTTAAAAATTTCTAAGTATAAAATAAATGCTAAATGATTATTTTTAATTATTGTTTAAAAATATATTTTAACCAACGTTCGACGTCCTTTAACAATGCATTTACGCTACACCTTGGGGTCGGGTGAAAGAACGCGGAGACGGTGGGCGGAGACTAACAAAACATCTTCTTCCACAACTTTCGTATAGCCGCATTAAAAATATTATATTTTATTTAGGTTCTTCCAAATTCGGTGTATCGATGCGATGTTGTTTCCGATTGCAAGCCTGCAGGAGATAACGTTTTTTGGTAACTATTTTTCACTTAAATGACATAAATTATTCACCATTTTAAAGGTAAAGAAATAATCTATGCCTCTGCTGTAACGGATTTTTAAAATATGAGTCAAGTTAAGAGAAAATAGTATCTAAACATAACCGATTTTAGAGTGACTTTCACTCAAGGAAATATTAAAAACTAAATCCAAATTTAAAAACTATTACAGCAGAAGCCTAGATTTAAGTGTTGGCTTTCAAATAGTTTTTTAAAATTATCGATAACTAATACCATTTTTGAGAAAAACATTATACCCCGAACCCCAATTTGGATCCAATTTTCGCCGCGCGAATGGACTCTTAAGGTTAAATTAAGTGTACGATGTCAAAATATTTTAAGATTGATACCTTAGAATTCCTAAAATAACTTCCAAAGGCGGGTTTCTGCAAGAAAAATAGCTTCTGCCATATTTTTGCAGTAATTTTTAAAAAGCAAAAAGGGCTTGTGCGCAGATAGAAAAATTGCAGCGGGAAAAATTTTACGAAAGAAATGTTTTAAACCGTAAAAACATCTTGACATCTATTATTATTATTGGTGTTAATATTATAATAGCTGCCCCTCTAAATATTTTATATGTTATTGGATTTGTTTTTTATTAAAAGTATATTGTTGTTATTTTTATTCTCCAAATTACTTTTTATTTTTATTTAAGTATTTAGCATATTTATATTAATAATTTGTAAGTTGATATCCTTATTGTTGTTACTTATGGTTACTTTTTTATTATGTTTAAATTTCAACGTTGTCATAGACACCATATTTTTTTGTACAAACTTCTATAAATTCTGGGTGGCACAATCTTTTATCCCAAACAAGCTTCAATAAAATTGTTATAAAAGAACACAATAATTTTATTCAAGATAGTATACTACGAAACTCAATACTATTCAGAATTACTGGGGATCTTCAAGGGCCCAAATTTAAAAAAATATTTATGGGTATATTGGGGCTTAAAAAGTAATAAATCATTGGACAAAGCATATAAAAAAAATTTTAAAAAAGACCTCCCTTCGCTTTTATTAAAAGACGTAAAAGAGCGAAAAAAAATGTTTTATGAGTGAAAGAACATTCATGTTTATTAACCCTTTTTTTGCCTATTATAAGCCCGGATTTGTTTTTTTTTGGTTAAAAAAGATCTTTAAAAAAACCCTAATAAAAATTTTGGGGGTGGTTTTATTGCTCATCAAATAAAAGTTTTGGGAAAAAACAAAAAAAAAAACAATGAAATTCAAAATAAAAATGACAAAATTTTTAAAAAAATAAATGAAAATTTAAGTATTAAAAAAGTATAATTTTTTTTTGACCAAGCCTTTTCTGTAAAAAAAAAGAATTGTCCCAATTGGCGGTATGTTTTTGGAAATTTTTCCCAAAAAAGATTTATGAATAAGAATAAAAGATATTCTTCCTCTGTTCCGCATTTTTAAATTTAAAAAATGTGAAAAAACAAATGAAAAACCACTATTTTTTCACCCAAAAAATTTGTATTTTCGGTTAAAAAACCGATGACAATTTAATTATTTTATAATTTTCGGTCTAATCCCCTGACTAGGATCAAAAAAAAAAAAAATAAAAAAATTTTTTCTCAAAATGAAAATTTGGCGAATGCGCAGATAGAACAAAACGCTTACTTTATATTTATAATAAAAAACCCAAAAAATTTCAAAAAAAAAAAAATATATATATTTTTTTTCCCATTTTTTTACTGAAATTTTTTTTCAAAATTACATTTTTTTTATATCTCCCTTTTTCCCTTTATCTTATCAAAAATGTTTTTTAAGCTTTGATATAGACAATTTAAAAACCTTTAAAATTTTTGTGTTATAAAATTTTTTATAGTTTTTGGGAGTCGTAGTCCAAACATTCCGTGATTGGGAGGTTTCGCCCGGGAAATGTACCGTATCAGTTTTTTTTGGTTTTTTGTTTTTGGGTGCTTGAAACCCCAATTTTTACTTTTAAATTTAACTTTTTAATTGTCAAAAAAAAAAATTTATTTCACATGTCACTTTGGGTTTTTTTTAAAAAAAAACTATGGACATTTTAAAACAGTTAATTTTTTAAATCTTTATTTAAATAAAAATAATTTTAAATGGTAACATCAACCCACATTTACCCCAAAAACATTTAAAAATCTTCTTTTTCCACAATTAACCCAATTTTTTGTTTTAGCTGACAATCTTACCATCCATTCCAGTATTTTTTTCCATAAAAAACTCTAAGTCTGATTTTGATTGAGGTACCAAAAAAATTGTCTAGTTCAATACCTCAAACACAATCATATTTTTTTGGCGCCAAAAAAAGTCTACCAATACTTATCCCAAATTTTTTAATCTAAAAGGGGGAAAAAAAACCCCCAAAAAATTTTTAAAAACTCCAGGGCCCCAAAAGGGCCCTTTTTTTAAAAAGGGTTTTTTATGCCCAGTTGGGAAATTAGGGGCCCCCAAAAATTTTTTAATTTTCCGGGCCCAAAAATTTTTATTTAAAAATATAAATGTAAATTAAAAAAAATATTAAAAAAAAATTAAAAAACACGCTTTTCAAACCTTTTAATGGTAAACTTTATTTTTAAAAAAAGGAAAAAAATTAAAAAATTTTGTACGTTTCAAAAATTGGGGTTTTTTTGAGTTACTTTCTCTTATTTTTCCTTTTTTTCCCCTTTTTTTTCTTTTTTTCCCCCCTATAAAATTCGGAAAAATTTTATGGCAAGAAAGAAAATTTGGGGGTTTTTAAAAAACCCCTTTTTTTTTGGCTCCCGGGCGAGGGGTAATTTGAAGGCCCCTTTCGAAAAAGCTGGGGTTTTTCACAAAATTTTAAAATTCTTTTCCAAGGAATCGGGTTCCCCTTTTCTTCACCTTAAAACCCAAAAACTTTTCCCCCTCTACTGAAACCCTGTTAAAAAGCAAAAACCCCCTCCTTTTCCCAAGGGTTAGAAAAATTTATCTTTCCAAACCCCAAGGGGCCTTACCTTGAAGAAAGGCGGAAAAAAGGGTTTTTTTAATCGGAAACGGGAAAAGGGGGTTTAAACCCTTTTTAAATCCCTTTTGGGTTTCAAAATTCCCCTCGATAAGGTCCCCGTTTGAAAAAACCGTAAAGAGGTTTCCTTTCAACAAAAAAAAAACCTTAGTTTCCTTTTTTCCAACACGTTCGAAATTTTTCTAATAAGGGTTTAGGAAAAAAACTTTTTTAAAATGACGGGTTTTTTTAAAACTTCCCAAAAATTAAAAATTTTCAAACCTTAATTTATTTTATTTAAAAATTTTAATTAGTTTCCCTTTTAAAAACTGGGGTTATTTTTTTAAATTCCGGCCTCGACCTTTTTTGGCAGTAAAACAAAATTTTCCATTTTGGGGAATAAAATTCCCCCAAATTTTATGAAAAAATGGGGGGTTTAAAAGGCTTTTGCCAAAACCCCAAACCTTTTTTTGTTTTTTACTACATTTAAAATTGAAAAAAATTAACCAAAAATTCAACTGGAAGTTTTTTATTTAAATGGGAAAAAAGAACCCCAAAAACTTAAATAAATTTTTTAAAACCCGTGAAAAAACCAAAACTTTTTTAAAATTTAACCCCCAAAAAATTTCTTAAAACCCCCCCCAAAAAACAACTAACACAAACAAGAAATAGTTTTTTTAATTAGGGGGAAATTGGGGAACCAAAAGACCGTTTTAAAATGAATTTTTTTAAAGTTCTTCGCTCCCCCAAATCAAAAGCTGTTTACCGAAAAATTTTCAAAAAATTTTAAAATTTTTTCCCCCAACCTGGAAAATAATTGTTTGATTTTTAAAAGAAAAAGTTAAAAATTTTTCAAAATTTGCTCCCAATTATTTGCCGATTCCCCCAAAATCCCTCCTTCCAAAAGGGGTTTTTGTTTTTAAAATGTCCCAATAATTTTTTTTCCAAATTAATCGTTTGGGGGTTTTTTCGAAACCCGCAATCTTTAAAAAAAACTCCCCTTCCCCGTTTCAAAGGTTTGGTTTACCCACCAGGAATTTTTAAATTGGAAAAGGGCAAATTCCCCCAAAAAATAAAATTTTTTTAAAAATGCCTTTTTCCATTTTTCCAAAATAATTTGGAAAATTAAGTTCCCAAAAAAAAAAAATACTTGGGAAAACTAAGAAAAATTTAAAAAATTTTAAAATAAAGGGAAAAAATTAAATCTTTTCCCGGGTTACAAATGGCAATCCCTTGATTTCTGGAAAAAATCCCAAAGATCTTTCTTTTTTGAAAAAAAACCCAAATTTTCAAAAAAAATTTCAATTTCTTTAAAAACTTTCCTTCGAGGTTTCCCCCCAAAGTTTTTCCCTTTGGCTTCCGTTTTTTTAAACCCATGTAAAAATGGGAAAAGAATGGAACCCCCACCCAATTTAAAAATTTTGGGGGGTTTGGCCCCTTGGAATTCCCCCGTTTTTTTACCTTAAAATTTTTTTTAAAAAATCCCCTTTTCCTTTTTATCCCGGATTTTTTCTTTAACCCCCGTTTTGAATTTTTCGGAAGAATATTTTAAAAATCAAACTTTTTTAATTGGGGGGGCCAAAAATTTCAGAATCCTTAAAAACACAACTTTTGGTCTTTAACTAAAGGGGGGTTTTTTTAAAAATAACCTCAACTCAAAACAATTTTTAGGTTAAAAATTTAAACCCCAAAAAATTATTTCCCCTTGAACCCCAAAAAAATTTTTCCCCTTTTTAAAAAATTTACCCCCTAGTTGGGGCCCGCAAAATCAGAACCCCTTTTGAAAGTTCCCGGGGCAAGGGGCCCCCCAACATTAAAAACGACCCTTTTTAAAAAATTTTATCTTTATTTTGATCCCCGCTCACGAAGGCTTCCCCTTTTGAAATAGCTTGGGCTTTCCTTTTTATGGCCCGGTTCTCAGAGGAGGGCCAGAAAATTTTTCTCATCCCCCAAAACAACCCCTTTTTTTTGGACCCTTTGTTATTTAAAAAAGGTTTTTCCCGCCTTTTTTGTTTTTATTTTAGGGGGTTTTCCCCCTTTTTTTTGGAATTTTTTTTTCCTTCCTAATTTAAAATTTAATTTAAAAATTTAACCAAAATAAGAAAAATTAAAAGTTAAAAGGAAAAAAAACCCTTTTTTAGCCCAAAAAAAACCAAAATAAAAAAAAGAAAAAAAATCAATTAGAATAAAAAAGGGGGGGCAATTTACTATATTTCCATAAGAATTTTAATTTTGAAAAAGCTACCAATTAAATAATTGTTTTATTTAATATCACAGTCCACGCTCTTTAAATATAAATTTTTTTTTTTTTCTACTTTTTTAAACCGGTTTGCTAAAAAAACGTGTTTTTTTTAAATTTTTTTTTTTAAATATAATTTATTTTTTTCTTTAATCACTTATAATTTTCAAATTAGGTCGTAGAGAAAAATTTTGGGAAAAGGAAAAGTTTATATCTAAATTTTTTATAAGACATTTTGGTTTAATTTTGTAGAACTTTTCATTATAAACCCTTTTGTTTTATGGAGATAAAACACTTTGTTGACATTTTTTTTTTTGGGGCTTAACATGACAAACATTATTTTAAAAATTTTTTTTCATATATTTATGCATAAAAAGCTACTATTAATTTCACTTTAGAAAAATAAACAAACTTATAATTTTCTTTTTCGATATTCAAATGGGGGAACATTTAAAATAGTTTTGAAACCAAAACTTATAAAAAATCTATACATAAAAGAGATACTTAAATTTCAACCTAAGCTATTTAGGACCATTTAAAAAGGGGGTTTAAAGAGTCTATTTAATAACCCCAAAATAATTTAGTCTGGTTAAAAAATTAACAAAAAAAGTGTATATATTAGTTTAAAATATTTATCCTTTTAAGTTCATAAATAGTTGCTTCCAAAATTGAGTAACCAAATTTAGGGCGAAACCAAATTATTACAAATTTATTTTTACCATACCCTTCGCCTTATTAAAAAAAAATTCAAAAAAAATAGATTATAATTTTATTATTTGTACCTAAAAAAAAAAACAGATAACATAAAAATTTTTTTTTTTTGTAACAAACTTATTAAAGGTAAAAATTCCAGGTCAATAGCCAAAAAGGGAAAAAAGCATAAAATATTGTAACCACAGAATCCTTCCCAAAAAAAAAATCTGTCAAGGTGATTTGATAATAATCACAAAATAAAAATAAATGTTTTTTGTATTTTAGGAAAAAAAAATGTTAAAAAAATTAAATAAAAAAGTACCTTTTTTAGTATTAATAAAGATAAATTGGGTGGCCCAAATATGCTTTAAATAAATAATACTTGGTCACGTTTTTTTTTTTAAAACTAAATATTTCAAAAATTAAATGTTCCTGTCACAATAAAATTTTTGGCATTTTACATTACTTCATAACTATTTAGAAAACCATTTAGAATATTTTAAATTTGAAATAATTTTTATTTTAATTATTAAAATTTTTTTTAAATTTTTTCGATTAATTCAGTTTATTCCCGGGCTAATTGATTTTTTTATACTTGGTGTATTTTAAACTGTTAATTTATTTACTTTAATTTCTTTTTTGTTCCAAAAGTGGTAGAATGACTAAGTGCCTATTAAAAACTTGCCATTATAATATCTTTTTTCTATG
>JAHBCN010006938.1:0-46145 GCA_019359885.1 Listronotus oregonensis
ACGTAAGCTGTTTGTTTGGTATAACTTTACAAACAGATATTAAATTAAAAGTTTATATTAAATAAATACGAAACAGGTAAAATGTAGTGTTCAGTGCCCATTTGTAAATAAATAATTGGGAATATGTGGGCCCATGGTAATGCGCCAGGCCCGTTATGGCCTGATGCAATGGTGTATATTACACGAAGGTTTCGGTCTGTTTCCCCTTCAAAACTTTGTTATCGTGTGACAAAATGACATAAGATTTGGTATGTTAAGTCACACACCTATTCCCATTATATGGAAAAAAAAAAAGAAAGTCATGTCAAGTGGTTTCTGAGATATTCACCTTTTATTGATGTGAAAACTCCTTTAGCCGCGTTTAGCTAGGGGTTTTAGAGAATAAACCGTCAGACTCGGCTATGCAACGCTTTTGATGCAATCGGGGAAAAAAAGCTAGATACTTAATTATAACCAAATGCATAGTGTTTTTGCTTCTCTTGTATCGTCTTGAATTTGAGATTTACGGATGTTAGATTGCGAAAGGTTATTAAAGAATCTCGTCTTGGTGAAGTTTTTACTTCTCTCTTTTCCAGGGCTGGAATTACGCAAGGGGTGAGTAGGCTGAAGCCTAGGGCGGCAAATATGGGGGGCGACAAATTTACGACTTTTTTTTAAATGTACAGGGTGAGTCAACGATAGAGTAAAGTTCATTATTTCATTGGTTTCAAAAGTTATGAGAAAATAGTAAATACAAAAGATGTAAAGATTCTTAGGATGCACAATTTAAAATTATTTTATAGTATACAGGGTGGCTCAAAAAAGCGTGAAGAATAAAACATACATTTTTTAAATGAAAAAACCCCTATTTTTAAATTTTGTTTTGAATTCCTTTTAAAATTCTTCAACTTTTTTATTAATAATAATGCATACCTAAACCTAATAGTTTTTTCAATATTTCAATTTTTCTAAAAAGAAAATAATTTTCACACTTGCAAAAAATTACGATAGCGCCATTATTTTTGAAGGTAGATCACTCATATTTGATATTAGCATTATTCGAAGATGACGTAAAAGATATATGCAACGAATTTTAATTAGATTCTACAGGGTGTTCAAAATAAACGAATATATTTGGATCATTTTAAATTGAAAAATCTCGATTTTTAAATGGCGCACCATATATATTATTTTTTTTTCTGAAAGATCTTACAAAAACCCACAACTTTATTAAGTATGTCATATACCTATTTTTAATACTTTGCGATTTATTTTAACTTTTCCAATATTTACCCTTCTTTCTGTCTAAGACTATTGCTATAACATTAGTTGGCCATGACAAAATGACATTGTCAAATTTTAACCTGACATCTGAATAAATAAATTCATAAAATTTATTATGGTGTCAGTAAATTAAAAAAAAAATAAGTATGGATTTTCCTAAAGCTGAATTAATTAATATGATTTATATACTGGGTGAGGCGCAAAGAAATTCTTTGTTGGCAGTAAGACTTTACAAGGCGAAGTACCCTAATATACGTGTACCGACTAGGCAATCTCTTCAGTGTTTAATGGAACGGTTTTATGCTAGTGGTAGTATTGAATATGAAAAACGGAAAGTGGTAAACCGGAATGCTACCAATGAGGAAAAAGAATTGGAAATTTTACTTCAAGTTCAAGATAATCCCCAGGTCAGTAGCCGTCAAGTAGCTAGCTTATGTGATACATCCCAATCTACCTTTAACCGTACCACTAGAAAACACAAATATCATCCCTTCCACATGGAACTACACCAAGAACTTCTAGACCGCGATTTTGAACAAAGGGTAAACTTCTGCCCGTTATAAATGAAGCAATAGAGGCCGATCCAAATTTTTTGTCTAAAATAATGTTTTCCGATGAAGCTACTTTTCGCAGTAATGGTGCAGTTAATCGTCATAACATGCACTATTATTCAACAGTTAATCCAGTTTGGGTACGGGAAGTGCAAAACCAAAACCATTGGTCACTTAATGTGTGGTGTGGAATAAAACACTTTAATGTTATTGGACCTTATTTTTTCGCGAAACAGTTAACGGGCCTAGATATTTAAACTTTTGCAAAATGATTTACCTCAACTTCTTCAAGAATTTGATAACATTGAGATCCAACAAATGTGGTTTCAGCAAGATGGAGCTCCTTCGCATTACCATCGAGAAGTTCGAGAATTTTTAAATAATCATTACCCACAGAAATGGATCGGTGAGGTGGATTCATTGGATGGCTCCCTCGATCATGTGACTTAACACCACTAGATTTGTTTTTGTGGGGATATGTTAAAGATCGTGTTTATGTGAATCCCCTACAACACCAGAAGATATGGAAAATAGGATTCGGGACGCGTGCAGGAGAATAACACCGTTTATGCTAAGGAACGTCCAAGAAAATATACGAAAAAAGACAAACATGTGTATCCAAGTAGAAGGGCATATTTTTGAACATTTATTGCGCCATAATAATAATTAAAAATAAGTTAATTTGTAGTAATAGGTATTTATTATTTTTACTTTTTCTGTGAATTTAAAATTTAAAAATGGCCAACTAATGTTATAGCAATAGTCTTAGACAGAAAGAAGGGTAATTATTGGAAAAGTTAAAATAAATCGCAAAGTATTAAAAATAGGTATATGACATACTTAATAAAAGTTGTGGGTTTTTGTAAGATCTTTCAGAAAAAATAATAATATATATGGTGCGCCATTTAAAAAAATCGAGATTTTTCAATTTAAAATGACCCAAATATATTCGTTTATTTTGAACACCCTGTAGCATCTAATTAAAATTCCGTTGCATATATCTTTTACGTCATCTTCGAATAACGCTAATATCAAATATGAGTGATCTACCTTCAAAAATAATGGCGCTATCGTAATTTTTTTGCAAGTGTGAAAATTATTTTCTTTTAGAAAAATTGAAATATTGGAAAAACTATTAGGTTTAGGTATGCATTATTATTAATAAAAAAGTTGAAGAGTTTTAAAAGGAATTCAAAACAAAATTTAAAAATAGGGTGTTTATTTAAAAAATGTATGTTTTATTCGTCACGCTTTTTTGAGTCACCCTGTATACTTTAAAATAATTTTAAATTGTGCATCCTAAGAATCTTTACATCTTTTGTATTTACTATTTTCTCATAACTTTTGAAACCAATGAAATAATGAACTTTACTCTATCGTTGACTCACCCTGTAATCATAAATTTTAATGATATATTTAATGATTTTGCAGAAAAAATGTTTGAAGAAAAATGTCAGTATAGAGTTTTGCTTATGATAAAATAGGATAGGATAGGTTTAAAGTGAGTTGACTTTTTACGCCCTCCACTGCGACCGCTCGGTCTATTGTGGCTCACACCTTTTTATATTTCTCCCAATAGGATCAGAGTTTTAATGAATCCCATATCAGATTGGAAGAGAGTTCTTACATCTCCTCTTACTCGTGTCGCTACCGGACACGAGCACAATATGTGTTTTGATGTGTTCTGATGTCCCTCTCCTGGAGAGTATGACGAACAGACGATTAGATCCGTTATGCCCTTCTCTCCCGGTCTAGTGACGTGGGTAGCTACCAGGTCCTTATTACAGGAACCAGATGTTTCTTCTGAGGCCGCATCTCCGGCCTTACCCTATAAAAACGGTCCTATCCGCTTTCTGTTAAAAGCCAGGTAACCCTTTTCCCTATAAAGGCGGTTCTGTCCGCCTTCTGTTTGGATTCAGGGATCCCTTCCTAAGCCCTTGTTTGTTCGGGATGGATTAGCCCTTCCCCGTGAAACAGGAGCCGGTGACTTCAGGGGCACCTTTCGAAATGGATTCACCCGTTTCGGTCAGCGCACGTTTGTCACTTTTGTCCTATGAAAGCGGTTCTGTCCGCTTTCTGTTTGGAGCTAAAGAAGTAATAGTCCACCACGGCAGAGCCCTGCATTACCGCAGTAAGGCTGGATACTCTAAGAGTCGCCCTGTATCTCAGAAGCACTGTTGGAGACATCTGTTTAAGGCACAGGATGTCATTCACTTATCAGCACGGTATGCTAACACCTTAAGTTAAGTCTTGTGTTCATCTTACCACGACAACGACGTGTTAACACAGAGGTGGGCATGATTAAATAATACATAGTTCAAAAAAGATCATTTTAATTTATATTTTGTTTTTATATTATGAGATTTGTTTGTTATAAAGAATTGTTATTTAATTTTCTGTATGATTTACTTTTGTTATATTTGTTTGTTAAATTTTTATAAGAATTACTAGTGAAGTTTACATTCTTTTAGTGCTAAATGCCAAACGATATCCAAAAAATACTGACATATTAGGGCGGCAGAAATATATTAGCCTATGGGCGGCAAAAAGTTAAATTCGGCCCTGATCTTTTCGTGTTTAACACACATTCTTAATTTTATTCCTAAAAAAATTAAAACTAAAACTGAAATTTTAAAATCCTAAGCGCCAGGAATTAAGGAATTCAATAAACATTTTCCCTATATTGTTAACATTACCCAATATTTGCAAGTTGGTAAAAATGTAAGAAGATTGGAATGTTGTCACAGGTTTTTAAAATAAATCAAGATAAATCTTTTTTTCACAAAAAAAAAAATGGTTATATAAATGTCGAATAACAAGTTGTGGTATTTTTAACCGACATAATAAAAGACAATGGAACTTCATATATCCCCACATGGTACTGTTGGATTAAATACAGGTTTTTTATTTAATTTAAAATAAACTAGCGTAACGCCGTTTTAAAAAAAAATGCAGATGCAATCGAACCTTTTTAATATCCTTGATAATGTTCCTTTAAATGAAGTAATAGAGATTTACTTTCAACAAGATGGCGGCCCTACCCCTAATGCTCCTCGAATAAGGGAGTATTTAAATACTCACTTTGAAAACCGTTGGATAGAAACACATGAAACTATAAGGTGGCCACCACGATCTCCGGATCTAACACCTTCAGATTTTTTTTCTTGGGGGAGTGTTGGAAAATAAAATTTATGAAAAAGTAAAAAAATACGTTTGAAAAAAAAGTCAAAAGCGCATTAAAAACAACCGAGAGGCTTTCGAACATTTGCGATGATTCCCGTTATTTTTTTCCTTAATCCGAATCTTTAATTTCGATTCAAAGTTTTTCTAATTTTTAATTTAATTTCTTGTGCAAACTATTTCGGCTACTATTTGAATGTATTCTGTATAGTTTTTCTACCTACAATGTCAACATAGTTTTTTTCTCGGATATTAGCTTTTGTTTTATAGCCTACTGTGGTTTAAAGTAAAAAAGTCAAAATAAATCGCATTAAAAATTAATATTATCCATGGTGTGTTATATTTTTAAAGAAGGAAATGTAATATGCAACCTTTTTACGTTAAAATATACAGGGTGTTCCATTAAAAAAATGAGGTTAGGTACGATATTTTTTTATAACAAACCCCGTTTACTTATTCTAAAAACGGAAATAATTTAACAATTATTAAAACCGAGCTTTTGTGAAAAACTAAGAAGATATAAGGTCATTCTGAAATTGTTATTTTTTTTTATTTGCCCCCATATCTTTAAAGCGAGCATATTACGAAATTTCGACTTTAGTATTTTAAGTTTAGCCAAAAAATACGCACGAGGAGTATATAACTTTTGTGATAGCACTAACAACTACGGATATATAAAAGTGTTAAAAATGTGACACCCTGTACATTTTCTTTAAGTTTTGGTAAAGTAAAAGTTTCCCATAATTACATTTACAATGTATTTTTTAATACGACAACTTTCTGGATATTACAACATTAATTTCCACTGGAAACGCATATTTAAATCGAAAACGTCTGTATTTTTTCAAATTAGTTTAATATATTCCAATTTATTTTGCACGGAATCAATTGATGGATTTTTTTGGCCCTTAATATAAACCTACTGAGAGTTTCATAAATAAAAATACATCTTGTCGGAATATTAAAAGAGGCATTAAAAATATACTGCCCAACTATAGCGAAGGGCAGTATCTACCAAAAATACCAAAATTGAATTTTTGGTAAAAAAAATAAAATCAAAAATCACTTACTGCCATTAGGGAGTTTTGACAAAATACATTGGGTAAAAGAAGCTTGTTCAAATATCAATGATTAAAGGCAGTATTTTCGTTCATTTCTGTAGTATTGTATTGTGGAAAATGGACTCTTTCAGCTTAACATAGCCCTATAGTCTGGTCGAGAAGTGTGTTTTGTGCGAAAAATAGTTAGAAGGCTTCAAAACAAAGTGAGTGATAACTCATTCGACGTGGAATGCAAATCTGAGAGAGGCGTTTTAAGAGTTTTTTCTGCCAATAAAAATTGCAATTGTTAACAACAAAAAACGAAATTAAAAAAGCCATTTCGATTTCTGATAATAACTCAAAAACCATAAGAAACAGCAGAAATTGCAAAAAAAAACCTTGAAGAGAAGAAAATTTCTGATCAAAAAGTTTTAACTCCCGGGGTTCTATCTTCATTATTTATAATTTTAATTTAACGCTGAAAATGTTCCTTCGCGCGACATTTTTGGTTGCGCTAATTTTTTAAAGGTATTAAATATTAATTGAAAATAATAAAAAAAATAGGGTATATTCAAAACACTTTAAAGAATGTATTTCCGTTAACTAAGAGTTAATTTTTCAACAAGTTAGACAATTGTTAATTAACAAAGTTGTTTTAAATGTCCTCTTCATTGTACATTAAGACAATGTTTAAATAATTGTCGTATAAATTTTTCGCGTCGTGGAGCCCTTCTTATATACATACCTAACAAGATACTCGCGTCTAGAGATACCCCGTGATCACGAGCTTCTTGACAGTGTTGACACATGCAATGCTTTATTATGCAGGGACTCGGCTAAAAAATTACATTTTTATGTAATAATTTAGGATCTTTTTTAATATTCCGAATTTTTACGTCTGAAATATAATTGGGGAAAATTAAAAGCCGCTTTGCTAACCAGAACTAACCATGATCGACTCGAACTTAGGGCTTTTGAATTTGTCTAAATTATTTGTAGAAGTTATAAACAAAATTTTAACAACGTATCAGAAAAAACCCGGCAATATAAAATTACACTTTTTAAAAAAATATTAACTACTACCATATCAAAAATTATAAAAATTTTGTTAATAACTTCTATGTAGGGATAATTTAGACAAATTCAAAAGCCCTAAGTTCTAGTCGGTCATGGTTAATTCTGGTTAGCAAAGAGGCTTTTTATTTTTAAATTATAGTTGTAAAATTATATTAAACAAAGGATTAACATTTTTTAAACTTTTATATCAATATCTTGTTAGGTATGTATATAAAAAGGGTGTCAAAAGAGAAAAAATTATACGACAATTATTTAGGCTTTTTTTTTAATGTACATTGAGGACAAAAGTTCACAACAATTTTCTTAATTGACAATTGTTTAACTTGTTGAAAAACTAACTTTAAGTTAAATTTTTTATGGGAATAATTTTTGTGTGAATACATCATAATTTTTTAAAAATTTCAATTAATATTTAGTACCCTGAAAAAAATTATTTTGTGTGACGTACTCCACGGACTTTTTATCGGAAATTTCCTCCTCTTTATGGATCTTTTATGCAATTTCCGCTATTTCTCATGGATTTTGAGTTATCATCAAAAATCAAAATGGCTTTTTTTTTTTGTTAATAACAATTGCAATTTTTATTGGAAGAAAAAAATCCTTAAAACGCCTTTCTCAGATTTGCTTTTTGCGTCGAATGAGCTATATTTTTGTAAGCCTTCCAAATATTTTTCGGCAGGAAACACACTTCTCGACTGGACTACTACTTTCACTTCAACCTAGAAATATGTTTTGTGGATACCCTGCATAAGTTGATCCCCTCAATTCCCAAACTTTTAAGCTGGAGATGTTTTGGGAGGAAGTTTCTTAATATCTTTGGGATCCAAATAAGTCCTTCTAGATCATTCTGTAAAAATTTTGTTTTTAAATTTTCACTTGTTAATTAAAAATTTTTCAGGTATATCTTTAAATATGAAACAAAATTTAAGAAACATATTCTAAAGCATAAAAGTTTTTGCTGCTTTCCAACCAAAATATTGCATATACTGCTTTTCTTTATAGTTGGGCAGTATACCTTTTTTAACTGCGTACAAATTTTTACTAAAAAATAAATTAAGAGCTGTTTCTTGCGGATTTACGCTGTTAATAAACAAGCCGAAGTGTTTTCAAGAGGGTGGTTTGAAGCACTTTCAGGAAAATTGTAAAATTCTTATTTTAGGGTGTCTAGACCATAAAAGTAAGCAAGCTTTCAAATTAATTTAAGGGTTCCAGCCGTATTTGCTTAAAAGGTTTAAAATTTAAACCCAGTATGGTTGGTAATTAAAATTTTTAGTTATCTTTAGTTAATGATAATATTTACACTTTAAAAGCATACGAGAATATTCCGGTATGTTTTCGGCCTCGACCCGAGAGGGCGACGCACTCGTCAAACTTTTGTTGTTATTCGGTTGGTAGATATTTTATAACTTTACGTTTAAAAGAGCAAGTAATTTTTATACATAGTTTTCTTTTAACATATTTTTAAATCACATGTGTTTTTCATATGATGATAAAAAAACTAAATATAAGAATGTATGTTATTATATTCTTTTTAAAAGAGATATATTTTTTAATTTAGTTCCCACTGTTAAAAAATGGGTATGCTGAGTATAAACGTACTGTGATCTGATTGAAGATAATCAGTGTGAAGGAAGGCCAAAAAGCCACTTTAGAAATTATTCAAAAAGTACAGCTGCGGGCACACGTGGGTTAACATTTTCTGTTATATTTTCGAACCTGCGTAAACTGGGTTTTTACCTTTAAGACCTTAGGCAGTTAAACTGGTAAAAACGTAATTTTTTTTTAAATAAGTAACGTTTCTTGCCAAAAAGCAAAATAATTACTAAATAACTTTCAACGGATAACATATAATATTAAGATTAATAAAACATATTTAGAACAGATTAATTTTTAATAAAATTCAAAAGTGCAAACTCTTCCACAAAATCTGACTGTTTAATGAGTATATTACATACTAGATCAAAAGCCTGTCATCGCCAGGCGAGAGACAATATTAAGTAGCCTCTGTCTCCGCAAGACGCCTTCCGTACGGCTAACGGTTAAAAAACACTTTTTTGCTCCTATTTTTGTCCCGGGGCGAAATTCAAAAAACGGGCTTCGTTAGGTTCTAGCCACTGCTAAAGACTACCACTGTGCCATATTTCATGATTATAGCTCAAGCCATAACTTCAGAATTAGGTGGACAGACAAATATATATATATATATATATATATATATATATATATATATATATATATATATATATATATATATATATATATATATATATATATATATATATATATATATATATAACATATAAATATATACAAATTTGCAAATTATATATATAGATTTCGTTTTTAAACCTATTAAAACAACAGAAAGACTAAAAATATAAAGGATATTAGTGAACTTATATTTTATTCCAGCACCGTTTTTGTTAATAATTAGCTCTAAACGCTTGGGCATGGTTGCTATCAGTCTTTGGATATGATGTACATTATAGTTGTTCCACATTTCCTTAATTTAGTTTCATAGGTCATTTGCATTTTGTGAACAAAAATCATTTGCCGTATTCATCGTTTTGACAATGTGACCCCAGACATTTTCCATGGGATTGACATCTGGACTGCTTGAGGGCCAATGTTGTAAATTTATACTATATATTATTTTCTCGCATCCAGTCAACAACTCATTTTGCCATGTAAATAGGACAATTGTCAAGTTGATAAATAAAGTTTCGCTAAGAAAAGATAGTTAATAGGGTTTGCATAACATTTTGTAATATATCAATATAAACTCTTTCTGTAAATTTTTTATTAATGCAGTGGCAAACCCCAAGGCCTCTTGCAGTCATATATCCCCACACATTAACTAAAAAATCTACACACAACTGTTTGGGTATACTTCTCTTCAAATCTTGTGTTTCGAGGTTTGTACACTCTAACTCGCCCATAATAACAAGATTTAAAGGTCTCGTCATCTTGAGAACGGGTTGACCGATTTACTTCACATTTATAGGGTTGATTTAGACCATATAGACGCATGGAATAAACTATTATTACCCCAAAATTTAAAATATTTTAAAAGTTGACAATACATGAAATTGGAAACTTCAAAGTTTTATCTCTTCATTGGTCTGCACAAGAAATCCCAAAAAATGCCTTAAAAATCAGACCGTCAAACCAAAGAACCCCTTTTTCTTCTCTCCTTCTTCTTCCTGGGAGCTGTCTTGACTCATTACCGGAGGCAGCGCAGTCTCTTGGGCTTTTTGTGCCTAATATTCCATAATTTTTTATACCAATCCTCCATTAGCCTTGTTTCTTCTACAAGTTTGTATAACCCCGAGAATGGTTGGTTGATATATTCCTGTGGGCTCATTTTTGGTTGCCCAAATAATGCCTGTCTCTCGCACAGGATATGGGAGCCTGTTTTTTGCCCCTCGTTGCACATTCTGCAACTTGGGTCCCCATTGTATCAACCTATCTTGTGTAGGTGTCCTCTAGGTTATCGTGTCCTGTTAGCAGCCCTACTGTTATATGAAGTCTTTTCCTACTTTGTCTAAATAGTTCTTCCTTCGTTCTTTTGGATGGGCCCCTTATGAATCCCTTTCCATATCTTACTTTACCGAGATTTTCCCAGTATTCCTTGTGTTTGTTTTGGATCCATTCCCTGGTTTGCCCTCGTGCTGTGGTTTTGGTCACTCCAAGGGCAGGTTCTGGTCCAAAATATGATGTGGATGATCCATGTCTCGCTAGGTCATCCGCTTTTTCGTTGCCTTCTATTCCCAAATGTCCTGGTAACAAAAGGAGAGTTACCCTGTTGCTTTCTCTTGGGACTTCCAGTTCTTTTTGGCATTACCATGTTAGCTTGGACGTTACCTTGGAGTTTACTAGGGCCCCCAGTGACTCCTGTCTGTCTGTTTTTATAATCCCTTCTGTTATTTTTCCTCACACAGTACAGTAAAGCATTACAGAATATGTGGGCAATCTCTCAGAATCTAATAGAAAACCTAAAAATATTATGACAAGTTCCCATAAACTTTTTTCCTATGACCCACCCCTACGGAGATACAGTTGCATAACGGATGCCCCTGGAAATCGTTTTTTTTAAATAACTTTTAAAATGCTAGGCGTATTTTAATATTTTTTAATATGATGGTTAGTAGATAAGTCTTCTTAAAATAAACCCAATAAATCATATTTGGCTTATTTAGTTTGCCAGGGACGGACTAGCTCTGACACAAAAATAGCAATTTTTTTAATACCCTGTATGATAAATGCTCGACAATATTATTTTTGGATAGCTTTTAGCTTAAACTAAAAAAAAGGTATTCTTGTTTGACATCGATAAAATCAACTGTTTACGAGAAATAAAATATCATAGTGGATAATTATTTTTACATTACGAAGTCGTAACGTCAAGATTTATTCAAGTAGCTAAATAAACATCTAAACGAAATCCGCCTCCGATTCACTTATAAAAGTGACCCGTGAATAAGCTGGAACTTCTCCAGCTTATTAAAATGAAAATCAGGTTATTCAAAGTTTGTGCCGTTGCTCACTTAATTTGTATTATGAAAAGACCCTTTGTTGTTCGAGAACTTTCATGCAAGTAACTATCAAAATGTCAGAAAGTTTGTACATAAGGGATATTGTAACTTTTATAAGATATTAATTAATAAACTTATATTATAAAAAGTTTTCGAGTAATAAGAAAGTTAACCTAAAGTGGAAGTGAAATGGAAATAATTAATTACTCTAAGGTAAATCCTGTTATACAGGGATATTTAAAACTTTTATAATAAAGTAGTAAGGATTTCTTTATAAAAGATTCAGAGCGAATTTACTTTTATTTATTTTACATATCTAAGGATGACCAGGTTGCGTATTGGTATTCTATACTGTTGTTCAGGGCACTAGTGCTCTAAATCGCAGTATAATATGGCTTCGTATTACTCGCAATTTCATAAGAAAAAGTATACCACGATTCAGAGCATAACTGTATAAATAATTTTTTATGTCTCTCAGTAGCTTGCATATAGCCATACACGGGCCCACAAAAAAGTGGTGTGTGCTGGGTGTCAGACTAAGATTGTCTTGCATATTTTTTTCCGCTGAACACAAATCTAAAGTCAAAATTGGAAGTCACACAGCAAAAAATCCGGAAAACCTCAAAAGACCGACACAGTACATTTACCGGCAGAAACCTGATACCACGGAATGTTTGGACTTTTTTTTTATCTTGGGACAGTCCACGAAGGCTGATGCCTAAGTACCAACGTACCGTGGGTGTCCCTAGTGTGGTGAGAGGGAGTTTGTTCACACGGGACTTAAATTTTTGGAGATTGGGAGGAGAATGAAAAACTTCTGCGGGTAGCAGGTTCCATAGTCTTGACACTCTAGGGATAAAGGAACGATGAAAGCGGGAAGTTCGGGGCCTTTCTAACTGAACTGTAAAAGGATGCATAAAAGTTGCACTACGTGTTGCTCTGTTGGGAGCTGCCAGAGAAGGAATTATACTGGCCAACTCCTCTGAGCAGAAGCCGTAAAAATACCTATAGAAGAGCGACAGATCCCCTACAGCTCGACGGTGGGCAAGAAGAGAAAGCCCTGTGAGTGTTGGACCATTAATAAGACGAACGGCTCTTTTTTGAATGGAGTCCAGAATGCTAAGTGTTGTAGGGGACGCCATTCCCCAGACATGAAAACAATATTCTAAAGAGGGTCTGATTTGGGATACATACAGAGTGTACAGATTGGAAGAAGAGAAATATTTTCTGGCTCGGAAGAGAAATCCAATCTTTTTTGGATGTAATGTGTTTCTGCCAGTTAAGGTTATTCTCAAAAGTAACGCTGACAAAATTAAACGACTCTTTGTTCTGCAGAACTTGGCCGCTCATATGTAAAGGATGAGCATTTGCAGACTTTTTCGCGACAGCGAACATGACTGTGTTTTCGAGGCATTAAACTGAACAAGATTTTTGGCACCCCAATCCAAGATAAGTTTGAGGTCTTGTGAAAGAGATATCTGCATTGACCTGCGCTTGTTTTCGAAATCAGGATTACACGGTGGCTTAAGAAATTGAATACTAGAGTAAAGGTACTATCGTCAGCAAAACTATGAATGGGATTAATTGTGGAAAAGAGAAGATCGTTAATGTGTAGAAGAAACAGCTTGGGTGCCAGCACTGAGCCCTGGGGCACCCCAGCATTAATTTGGTAGAAGCTGGAGGGATGACCATCTACACTAACTGATATACGTCGATTAGAAAGGAAACTGGAAAGCCAAGAGCAAAGCTTAGGTGAAAGACCGTACGAAGGAAGTTTGTTAAGAAGCCCATCATGCCAGACCTGATCGAAAGCTTTGGATATGTCAAGAGCAACGATCTGGGATTCACCAAGAAACTCAAGGGACTTGTTCCAGTTGTGTGAGACAAAGGAAAGAAGATCAGCTGTGGATCTACTGTGACGGAATCCATATTGTCTATCATGTAAGATCTTATGTTTTTCCAGATACTTGAAGATTTGGGAATTAATGAATTTTTCCATTACTATGCAAACAACTGAAAGAAGAGATATAGGTCTATAGTTAGAAGGGAGACTTTTGGATCCTTTTTTGGGGACAGGTTGCACACGTGCAGCTTTCCAGCTCTCCGGGAAAATGCCCGTGTCGTAGGAGATTCGAAAGAGGCGAGTTAAGATGGGTGCAAGCTCGGGAGCACATTTTTTTAAGACGATTGATGGTATGCCATCCAGCCCAGACGATTTTTTAGTATTAAGAGAAGAAAGAATACGCTTGATCTGTTTGACTTTAAAAATTATATCGGATATTTTATGAGAATCAGGGACAACTGTTGGAAGAGGAAAATTAATAGGAGGATCAAGCGTTGAATTGGCAGCAAATTGTTTGGCAAATAGTTCCGGACTACGACTACATAAACTATAAGAGATACAAAAAAATTCATAAAATAAAAAGAGAACTTTTTAAATTGTCTAATAAAAAGTTATATAAACATTTTTGATAAGATGAATAATAAAGAAGATATAAATGAAAATGTAATTTTGACAAAAAATTTCAGTCTAAAATAGGAAAACTTTTTTTTCTATTTTACACTGGGTTTTTTTTTCAATAATATTTTTTTATTTCATTAATTTAAATTCCAAATCACTTAAAATTTGCAGAAAAAAACCAAAAATAAAAAAAATTATTTTCATTTTTTTTTTAAATCCTGAAAATTCGGTTTTTTGATTATAAGTCGAAAAATATTGCATTTAGACAAAAAGATTATATAAATTAAATTAAAGGCCTTGTAAAAAGACATAGTTTATGTTTATAAAGTATTGTTTATCTATTATAGTTTTTAAGATATTGACATTTCAAATTATTATTAAAATTACTTCTTTTCTCGATTATTTGCTGTTTGACCCTCAATTTTGACTTTAGCTTCGTCTTCAGCGGACTTAAAAACTTTAGAAAATAGTCCGACACCCAGCTTACACCACTTTTTTGTGGGCCTGTGTAATTAATGTAGGGGTCTTTTAAATAAATAATAAAATAAATCAATTGAAAATTCTTGGGGTATTTATTTTTAACATCCCTTTACTTGTTGCAGCCGACAAGAAAATATTAGCTAAGCTAGCTTTAGGACCAGATGTTTTAACTGACTTTATTGAGAGTACGGATCAGGATAATTCGGGAAAAAAATCGATACTGCATTCTATAATGAAAATCAAGGAACAAACGAAACTGAACATATTTTATCCGAACTCGTTTCAGCTTCAGAAATAAACCTACTCTAAATCTACTGAAAAACACAGTTCCGCAGTAAACAACTTAAAAGGCATTTTTAATAGGTTGATGCAAATGACATCACAAAATACCAACGTAGAATTTACAAACTGTTTTGTTAAAGCAAATGCTGAATTAGGCAAAATTAAAAATCCAACCCAGTTGGCCAATCTATTTTGCAATTTAAGAAAAGGACGCATTAAGCAAATAGGAGTCCAACCTAGATTGATCAGTAGAAGACGAGTTTGAGGTGGCCTACCATCTGGAAAGAAACGTGGTCAATCAGGAAGACCTTCTTATATGGAACTGAAGAAAAGTTTTAAATAAAAACATAACTGGCAAATAATATTTTAAAAAAATTTAACCGAATGCCAAAAATCATTATTAATTCAACAGTGTTTCATTTATTACATTTTTATTTGACCCTATAATATAAAATATTTAACCATTTTTTGACATACTATTATTGGTACAAGAAAAACCTGTTAGTCCCTGAATCGCGATAAAGATAGTAAGAACCTTTACCTATTTTCAAACCTTTTTTTAATGGTTACGATTTATAAAAAGCTAAAAATACAGCCATGCTCTGAATCGTAGTATACTTTGTATCGTGAAATTGCACGTAACATGAAGCCATAGTATAATGCGATTCAGAGTACTCGTGCTCTGAGTAATAGTATAAAATACAAATACGAGACCAGGTTTGGCATAATGTACCCCTAAACAAACTGTCTCTCCACGGTCTTTCATCTAAGCTTGGTTTTTTAATCGACGTATATCAGATAATGTAGCTTGTCTTCCTTTCATCAAATTATTGCTGGAGTACTTTAAAGCTCAGTACTAGCACCAACTTTATTTTTACTTTACACTAACGACCTTTTCCTGCCTATTATTAACCCAATTAAGCGAGACAGGGATCATCCACGCCATACTTTGGACCAGAACCTGTTTTTGAAGTGACCAAAACCACAGCACGAGGGCAAACCAGGAATTGAATCCGAATCAAACAAGAGGAATACTGGCGAAGCCTCAGTAGAATAAGACATGGAAAAGGCTTTATAAGGGGCTCATCCAAAAGAATGAAAGCAGAACTACTCAGACAAAGTAGAAAAAGACTTTGCATAACAGTAGGGCTACTAACAGGCCACGATAACCTAAGAGGATGCCTTCACAAGACAGGCTCATACAATGGGGACCAAGTTGCACGCGTTGAATCACAAAAGACAGACATTACTTGGGCAACCGAAAATAAGTCGACAGGAATATATTAACCAGTTTCGGGGTTATACATCTGTATAGTATACAGACTTGTAGAAGGAACAAGGCTAATGGAAGAATTGGTATAAAAAATGATGAAATTAGACACAAAAAGCCCAAGAGGCTGCACTGCTCCCGGTAGTAAATCAAGACGGTTTCAGGGAAGAGAGAAGAAAGAAGCTGCTAATCTGGGCACCAATTGTTAAATGAGCATTTGATTTCAAATTGGTACTATCCAAACTGCAGCCAAATTTAGTTTTTTGGAAAAGCTGCTTTTGAGCTAAGAACTGCGGCTGCGAACTTTGGCCGAACTACGCGTCAGATTTCTGTGCAAAAAATATGGCGCTTTAACTTGCAATATTCCCGGGTTACGTTCATTTTTTCCTTTGTCGCGGACTCAAAACCCCATCAATGGTAATGCCGGAAGCGGATGCGAATTTCGAACCAATCTACTCACGTTTCGAATTTCACGGGTTTTCGCGCATTGAGTGTAAATCGTCCTAAAGAACCACAAAAATATACCCAACGGAACTGGAAAAAATTCTGTTTTGTCATTGCCTCTTTTTTTTTTGAAAAAAAAAAACCGGGTCCCCTTTTTTTTTAGTTTGGGTTTTTTGGCTTTTTAAAATTTCCCCCTTTTTGGGGGAAAAAACCCCCCCAACTTTTTTTAAATTGAAGGATTTTTTTTAAATCTTGGAAAAGGGGGAAAAAAAAAGAATATACCCACTATTTACTTTGTTTTTAAGCTAGGAAACTAGAAAAAAAAAAAAACAATTTTTCGAAAAGTTTTTTTTGTAAAAATTTTGGGAAAAATTTTCCCCTTTTTTTTGGAAAACCAATTAAAAAAAAATTTTCTTGACATTGAAAAATTTTTAATTTAATTTGAAAATTCATCAAATTTTTTCTGGTCTTTTACAAACTTTCTTTTTTAGGGACCCAAAAAATAACCGATGAATGGCGATTTGGGGCCCATTCAATTCCCTTTTTCCTGCCCAGGGTTTGGAAAAAACTTCACTCAAATATGTCGTTTTGGGCTTGGGCAGCACCATTCGGAAACCATTTCATCCAGAAGATCTGCTTCTGCTTGATGAGGAAAAAGCAGTCAAAGCTGGCATAAGCTCTTCTTGAAAAAATTCAATTTTAGTGCCATTTAAGTTAGCTGGAAGGTATTTCGGCCAATGATTTGGTCGCCAAATTTGCCTCCCAAACGTTAAGTTTTGCGGACGTTGAGTGTGTTTTCTCGCATCCATGAGGGTTTTCTGTGGACCAATATCGACAGTTCTGTTTATTGACTTCACATTGAGTGCAAAAGTACACTCATCTGTAAAAGAATCAATCCAAATCTGAAAAAAATGCTGATCAAGTGCATTCACCGCTTCACAAAACTGAAGAGGGGGTCCGGATCATCTTCTAGTAACTCTTGTAGTATTGCATTTTATAAGGACGCATTTGACATGATTTTACTAATTTTAAATGCAAGTATGGCTTATGTTGCATTCTCTTGCAACCAGTCGAACTAGAGTATTAGGATTTTCTTGGAGTCAGTAAAACATTTAATTGCTTGTCTTCATCCATTACTCGAGACTGCCTTACTCTTGGTATGTCTCTCACGTGGCCCACTTCACGATAACGATTTTCAATTTTGCTGATGGTGCTTTGGGAAATTGCTGGAAGATCAGGGTGTCTTTCGTGAAATAATGCTGCTACTTCTGCTTGTGTACGCGATCTGTCTCCAAAGCCAATTATCTTTAAAAATCAATTTTTAGTGATTCAGTTAAATAACCCATTTTTGTATGTTTTTGAAGTGACCAAAACCACAGCACAAAGGCAAACCAGGAAATGAATTCGAATCAAACAAGAGGAATACTTGGGAAGCCTCAGTAGAATAAGACATGGAAAAGGCTTTATAAGGGGCTCATTCAAAAAAATGAAGGCAGAACTACTCAGACAGAGTAGAAAAAGACTTTGCATAAGAGTAGAGCTGTTAACAGGCCACGATAACCTAAGAAGATGCCTTTACAAGACAGGCTCATACAATGGGGATCCAAGTTGCAGCATATGCGACGATGGTTTCCTAAAGCAAACATATCCTGTGCGGAACCTTTGAATCAAAAGACAGACAGGAATATCATAACCAACCAGTTTCGGTTATACATCTGTATAATATACTGACTTGTAGAAGGAAAAAGGCTAATGGAAGAATTTTATAAAAAATGATGAAAGATTAGACACAAAAAGCCCAAGAGGCTGCACTGCTTCCCGGTAGTAAATCAAGACGGCTTTCAGGGAAGAAGAAGAAGAAGCTGCTAATCCTAGACACCAATTGTTAAATGAGCATTTGATTTAAAGTTGGTACTATACCAAACTGCAAGCCAAATTTAGTTTTTTTCGGAAAAGCTGCTTTTGAGCTAAGACAACTGCGGCTGCGAACTTTGGCCGAACTACGCGTCAGATTTATGTGCAAAAAATATGGCGCTTTACACTTGCAATATTCACGGTTACGTTCATTGTTTCCCTTTGTCGCGGACTCAAAAACCGCCATCGAATGGGTAATGCCGCGAAGCGAGAATGCGAAGTTTCGAAACCATTCAACTCACGTTTCACGAATTTCACGGGTTTTCGCGCATTGAGTGTAAAGTCGTCCTAAAAAAACCACAAAAGTTTACACCAACGGAACTGGAAAAAATCTGTTTTGTCATCTAGCGACATTATTATTATTTTTTTTATTTAACGATACTATTGATTAAAACGGACTTTTAAAATCTATAAATCTACATTTATTACATTTTAATCTCTCGCTTAATAGACTTTTTTTCTACCTTAAACCTTTTACAAAACTAAAAATTTTACTTTAAAGAAATGCTTATAATGCAATATTTAATAATCGTAGTATTTCAGGCAAATTGGACGACATTTTCAGCTGAGATAAGCAGCTTTTAAGAAAATAACAAGCTCAAAAATAAAAATAAGAATACATATTTTTATTGCTCATTATTTTATTAATCCTTAAATATGAGAGTAGCGTTAGGTAAGGGGTGAAGACTTAATTATAGGGAAATTATTAACATTTGTAATGTAATGTAATTATAATTTTACTGTAATACATAAAAAAACCGTTGTTAAGATTTTACATTAGGTGTATTTTTATTTACGTTGGCCGGTAAGTGGTAATAAAAATCAGATTTTAAAAAATTGTTTGTTTCCAGCATCCAATTGTTTATAGCATCCCTGTTTCGTATGAGATTTATCCAAGCTTTTCAATTTGCTCCCGAAAAAAACAAAAAGAGTCTCGCATCATATTTCTTTATTACTTTTTTTCCTTTATATTCATTTCACCGTGCATAATAAACGATTTTTTACCGCTACGAAACTATGAACGTTTAAAAGCATTTGCTGCGGGGCAGGCAGTTCGAAATAATAAATTCATACAGCAAACATGCATAAAGAAGATTAATTATTGTAAAGTCCAGGGATAATTTCGGTAATTAGCGCCTGCATGATGGTGGTAGTTTTAATTTTACTTTAAAAACCTTTCGGGTCAAATAGGGTTTTTCTTTTGTTAATAGTTCCTCTTCCACCATCAAAAAACCTATGAAATATAAGAGCCAAGTTTCTATAGAAACATCTTGGCCACTTAAAGTGCTGAGATCCAAAATTAGTTTTAGTACAGTCTGGGGGTCAGATGTTTGACCTCCGGATTTTTTTGTATAGTTTCAATTTTTATGAAAATTTGAAATTAGGTTTCCGACACCCTCTAGATCAAAGTTTATATATGCTTAATGTCTGCTTTTTATTAAAAGGGGGTAAAAACCACCCCTTATGCTAAAAAATAAAAAAAAACATAGAAATGGACATTATGTAAATTAAAATATGTAGAATAAATATATTTTTTTGCGAGTTATATCTTCCATTATATTTGTAACGTTACAACCCTTAATAACAAAATAACATTTTTTTTTCTTTTTGATATTTAAATTATTTAATAACACTTATATTGTAAAAAAAAATAGCTTACGGTATAACAAATAACTTAACCATTAAATAACCAGCCCCTATAAGACTTACTGAAAAAAAAAATGTTTTTGACAAATTAAAACGGTTTGATTGTACATACTTATAGTCCCGGAAACCAAGCTTAAAAAAAAGCAACACATCGCAATTTTTCTGTCCTGCATCGATTTGCATGAAAAGTTGAAATTAGGAGCTTTTTAGAAGTCTCGAATAAGGTAATGCTCGCTCGTAAATATAGGCTTTAAATGGTCATATCTCGCCAAATATTTATTGTACAGAAAAATCTAAGTAATGAAAAATCTTTGTAATAAAGAAAGATGCAATTCGGTACTCCAGCATTTTTTTCGTATCTCCAGCATTGTTGGAGTTATTTTGAAGAAAGTTTTTACTTTAAGCTTCATTTTTTAAATTAAGCGTTTAAAATTTGTCAAACTTTGATTTATTAATAAACATATATAAAAAGAATCGCAGAAGGGTTAAGGTCAATTTTAATTAGGAGGAGAGTTAGGGGGTTGTTTTAAATGATCTTTTTGTAGAAAAAAAGTAGGGATCGACCTAATTTTTATCATAACTTACTCAATTTTCATGCTAGAAACTTATTTGTTGTTTTAAAAGAAAGATCTAAGCATAAACTTTAAAAAAGATCTCATATGTTTTCCTTGAAAAATGCAAAGTTTTCCCGCTATTTGACTTTGAATCTTTCAAATTTAGCATTTGACGAACAAAAGCTAACCATTAACAAGCCGTAGCTTAGTCCGTATTGGTTGGGGATAAATTATTAATTAATGGTTTTTTTGGTTTTTTTATTAGCTACAATTTGCTTTTTACAGTTTTTTTTGATAAAATGCATATTTTTGAAGTTATTCTCGAAAAACCCTCATTAAAAAACGTTGATTTTTTCGTCGAAAAACTTTTACTTTCAATCTCGAATAACTAAAAAAATATTAGTTTTACAAAAAAAAAACGTATGGAGCATTTCTTACTTAAAATTACTTTCATCATTGATTCCTGTAGTTAAAATATAATAAAAAATTTCCACCCCCAAGATGGGGTGGCAACCACCGCCAGGATAAAAGGACCCCTCGACATGATATAAACTTTGATCCTTGACTTATTCCCTACCTTCTGTAAAAAAATATGGTAAATCCATGCAGGACAAAAAAATTTCGAGCCAAAATCCTTCATTTCCTGTACTATTCTGTATTTTATTATAAATAAATTACTAACCCAACATAACCGTCTTGTATCCTAGAGACAAAAGAAATGTTTTTGATTTCAGAACTTTAAAAGGCCAAGATTTTTGGACAGGAACTTGGCCTTTATTCTACATAGGCGTTTTTTAATATTTCTTGATTCTTACTAGTATACCTTTCTTTGTAGATAGAACCTAAACTTTAGACTAAATATTAAGTACGAAAAATTGATAATTTGGTCCGTTAAACCGTTAAATTTTCTTTATTTGGTGAAAAAAATCCTGCCTGCATTTTAAATTCCAAGACAATTATGACCTCGGAAACTCAGGTTTAATCAAATTGGAAACTTCTAAGGTACCCCCCAAATATACGACATTACCGCCGCTCCTTAAAAGGGAAAGAGAAAAAATCAAGCTAGTAAAATAAAACACTTTTAAATTTTCATGAATTTTGCTTAATGCTACTACTGTCTTGCGGCTAGTTTTCAAGCTGCTGGCATATATATTTTTCTGCTAAAAACCTATTTAAGTCCCTTAACATAACCTGTTAATTATAAAAAATGCCATTTAGCCATATTTCAACATCCACATTTTCAGTAATTTTGCCATTTAGCAAGGCAACTCAATAACTTTTCGCAAAAAAACGCTCGCATGTTTTTCATTTCCATTATAATTAATCCAACGTACAAAACAAATGATTTTTGTGCCGAAAACCAAAACACTGAACGCAATAATAAGTTATTGTTTAAAAATACTTTTTACAAGGGTCACCATAATGGACTATCTATTTTAATATTGAAAGAAATTCTATATAGTCCAGTAAATGAAGGGACAAAGCTGTAAATAAATCTGTACAGTTTTTCCTTGTGGCGCAATTCTTAGGTCTTCGGGGATGGTTTTGAGCGAAAAAAGTTTATCAGGAAAGGGCTGAAAATGACCGAAAAATGGGTTTCCCGTTAATATCTGCCAAATTATGCGAATTAGAGAATTTTTGTTTTAACACAAAATAAGGATCGCCTTGTATCTACAAAAATGGTCCTTATAATTTTTTTCAAAAAATCAATAGTTTTCGAGATAACGGGACCCAAAAGTCCCCTCATTTTAGCTGCCGCTCCACCGCTAGAATGCCGCTATCTTCATGGATTCACTTATAAGCGGGCGGACAAATTGTTCCATTATTTGGGCAATAATGTACATTTTTTAATCATTTAAAGTTCATCGGAATGAGAAAACCAGTACCTATTATTGCATATAAGTTTGGGTCCATTTTGATTTTTCTAGAATATTAAAAAAAAACAAGTTTTTTTTTTCACAATATTTTGAGAGTATCTCATTAATTTATTGACATTTTTTGAAAAAATAGTTTGTTATTAACATTTCTTTTTTATCATGAGACTTTAGCAAGTGTTTAATGATCCCAAAAAATTTCCTTTACCATCTTTCTTGCGTTTTAATAAAAAATTGTTTTGCCCATCTGCATTTTTTAGTAAGAAATCACTATTACCACATCTATCCAGTGTGGAATGTTATGAACCATTTTTGTAGATTTCAAGGTGATCTTTATTTTTTGTCTAAACAAAAATTCTCTAATTCGCAAATTTTGGCAGATATTCGCGGAAAACTCATTTTTGGGACTTTGGGGGGCCATTTTCAGCGGGTTTCCACGTCGAAATCGTGATAAACTTTTTCTCGCTCGAAAGCATCCGCGAAGACCTAAGAATTGCGCCACAAGAAAACTGTACAGATTTATTTACAGCTTTGGGTACTTTCAGGTCTTCAGTTACTGGACTAATATGAAATAAGCCCGTACGTTTTTTTCTGTATCATTATCTTCTATGGCCTCTGGGATTTTAATTAAAATGCTAATAATCGAGTAGGCGCCTGTCACAAAACTAGTTTAATTAAATCTTTAAAAACGTCAACTTTCTAACATATTATTAATGAAATTTGACACATAATTTAATGTTTAGTTTTTGTCCTCCTCATCCATATCTTTTCTATTTAGTTTAACAACGAGTTTTTTTTTGCGTAGAAACAAACATAAGAAGTAACTTAATAGCAGAAGTAAGGCGTGCAAATTTAATCAAAACGTTGTGTATTAATTAACAAATAAAGACAATGGAAGTCCAATATTTTAGGGTCATCGGTTTAACAAAATTTGTAAAACCTAATTAACCCAGATATGCCTGGCGTACTATAAAAAGTACACCTAAAACAAGTCACAGCTTGCAAAGTCCTGACTTCGGGTATACCTTAAACGTATTAAAATACCTTCAGTAAGCGGATGTTTATCAGTGAGAGTGGACGCGTTGGGTTTGTGTTAATAAACAATTTTCTGGCGATACCGACAAGTCCAGTGATTTTAAAAAATGACAGATTTTGGAGTTCGATTTGCTAAGTAAGTAAAAAACGATTATGTTTTTATAATGGTATTAAAATTAACATTATTTTTGGTTAAAAAAATAATGGTTATTTTAATTACTTTTTCATCAGACTGGTAGTTTTTTGTTATATAAATTGTAGAAATGGATTTATTTTAGTGTACTAAATATAGTACGCCAGGCACATATCCTATTATTCTTTCAGAATTTTTTCTTTGGAAGAAGCATTGGCGATGCTAAAAGATGACGAGGATGTCAAAAGTTGATAGTATCACCCTGATGCCACCAATTAATGCTTGCGGCTCTATCACCGATGAAGATTCCGGTGAAGAAGATAAGGTTTCAGTTAACAATTTACCAGGTTCACAGTTACAAGCTCCTATTGAAATGAACTTTATCAACAGTAACGTTGCCTCCTCTTTTGACTCTGAAGATAATATTTCGTTGGCAGAATTAGCTAAAAAGTGCAAGAATAAAAAAAAAGCTCCCAGAAGGAAAAAAAATATCAGTGGGTAAAGGAAGACCTGACGCCTAGTATTCCTGAGGTATTCAAGGATGTTTTCGAAAATGAATCAAAAACTCCACTTGAATGGTTTTTAGAATTTTTTGACGATGATCTTTTTACACTTATTGCAGCTCAGAGTAACCGTTATGCTTCGCAAAAAAATTGTCAACAAGAAATACTCGAACAAGAAATCAGAGCGTTTATTGGAATACTTCTTCTTAGTGGATACATGCCAATTCCTCATCGCAGGATGTTTTGGGAGCGTAAAAGAGATGCTAGTAACGCGCTCGTAACAGAAGCTCTTAGTAGAGACAAATTTGAATATATAATGTCAAATTTTTACCTGACAGACAATTTCAATTTGGATCAAGAAGACAAGTTTGCAAAAGTAAGGCCACTTTTCAAATACCTCAATAAAAAGTTTTTAGAAAAAGGTGTTCTTACACAGATGCACTATGTAGATGAAGCAATGGTTCCGTATTTTGGTCGCCATTCCTGCAAGCAATTTATACATGGTAAACCCATAAGATATCGGTATAAACTGTGGGTAGGTGCTTCAAGTTCTGGCTATGTTTATTGGTTTGAACAATATCAAGGGTCATCCACCAATATTAGCAAAGTATACTGCGATCTTGGGGTCGGTGCAAGTGTTGTACTGGAATATGCCGATGCACTGAGAAGTAAATGGCCCAATGAAAAATTTCATTTATTTTTTGACAACTTCTGTAAGTAAGGAACAGCAAGAGAAAACAGGCTACAAGCAACTTTCTGTCATGAGAGGGCAACAACAAGGTGCTTAAAATGCAATGGAGGACTGCATGTAAAATATTTTGTTGATTACCACACTAGATCCTAAAATGTAGTAGATATGTATATGCCTGGCGTACTATATATAGTACGGCATTTTTTTTTGAGTTTTTGTTTAAATATAGGTATAAATAAAATATGTCTTTTTATTTGTATTTTAAAAGCAGTAAAAAGAAAAAAATAGCAATATCTTTCCTGTGTTACTTTTAGGCATATCTGGGTTAAACAAACTTTTTAACACTTAATTACAACCTACTCTTTGGGATTTACTGTAACGTACGACTTAACCCAACTTTCAAAAATTACGTCTTTTAAGTGACCGTTATCAGCTTTATTGCACTTTTAAAGATTGGACAAGAAATGATTTATGACACGATAAATCAAAACCTGATCTATTCGCCGAACTTCTTCATCAATTTCGACTTTAAGTTCTTGGGTGTTTTCTGGACAAGTTGCAAAAACATTTGCCTTTTAATAGCCCCACTGAAAAATTTCGAGGACCCCGAAGGCCAATTTATATTCCCTAATCTGCAATGCGTCCCCCAATAAACACTTGTCGCAGAACTCTAAAAGTATGTGCCGTTGCTCCATCTTACTGGAATGATAACGCATTATTTAATAATGTCCTTCGTTTCAAATCAGAAGTAAATAACGTCTCTAGCATATTTATGTAACACTCGGACGTCACTGTTAGAGGTCGTTTATTTTCATCTTCAAAAAAATATGGACCAATAATGCCAAATGATCCTACTGCACACCAAACAATAACTTTTAAATTATGGAGATTATTTGTAATGATTTCTCATGCCGTTTAAGAGTCCATTCGCGCCGCGAATATTGGATCCAATTTGGGGTTCGGGGCATAATGTTTTTCTCAAAAACTATATAAGTTATCGATAATTTTCCAAAACTATATGAAAGCCAACACAACAGGAAGACAATGGAAGGTTAGGCACAAAAAGCCCCAGAGGCTGCACTGCCTCCGGTGGTAAATCAAGATGGCACCTAGACAAGCGAAAAAAAAGATAACGTAAATAAATAAATTGTTGTTTTACCAATTTATTTTATAGTTGTTTTATAAATTTATAAATGCGGCCATTTTCTTCTCGTCCTAGGGCGTAAAAGTGCACTTTTACACACTCAAATAGACACGTAAAATTGTATTTTACACCCGATCGTACAAAAAAACTATTGGATAAATGGAAAAGAAGTTACGAGTAAATGTGTTTACAAAGTCTTGGCAAAGCGATGGTACTAAAGTATGACTTTAAATTCATGCAAAACCCCGTGATTATCCAACAGAGACGCATCTGTTTGTCGGTGCTGTCCCGAAACTCCCTGTTTAACTTGTCCAGGAGTCCAAGCGTTTATTTCCCGAAAATTAATGTAAAGTAAGGCCCTTGGAGCGAAGTTTTATGACTAATAACCTGCCTGAATAATAGTTATGTAAATTTCGTAATTTACGAAACCGTTTGCTGCAACTCGGCAGGCTTGGCAGCATTCCAGTATGAACACCTCTCAACCTTCGACGGTAAAAACGGGATTTACCGTGTCAAAAAGTTGTGACACGGTGTAAAGCGAAAAGGTTTTTTGGCTTTTGTATTGGTAATTTTTCGTCTCTATGCAATTTTCGAAACGTTGATTTATGTAACGAAGTTAATATTTGGTACAAGCCATTTGCTGTTTTATTCGGGAGGTCATACGTTTTTTACTGTATGGTTGTGGACGCATTTGAAAAAGATTCGCCAAAAATGTATTGTTTTAAATTCAATAAAAAGGCTTATTTTACATTTATTATTAGCGTTTTTCTTATTCTGTTGTTATTTATAGAATATTTTAATTTTTTTTTCAAGGGTTGTATACGGACAGCAGACCCAACAAATTGATTTTTCAAGAATTTTTTTTTCAAAAGACCTTTTCATTTATTTAGCTTTAAATTTGTACACAGTCTTTGATTAAATTTACGTGGCATCTGGAGCGTTTATTTTTTAAAAATAAAAAAATAGTTTTAATAAAAATTGTAGGTTTTTTTTATATTATCTTTTGAAGTTATCGGTAAAAAAATATCGCATTAAAAAATTGGACAAATATGGGAAACTTCAACTTTTTTAAATGGAACACCATGTATATTATGTGCTACAACAAAAGTTTTTTTTATAATTTCAAATTTATACAGGGTGCCACAGATCTCGGAGACCGTAATAGATATGGAGTGGGTTAAATTATTGCAAAGTTGCGCATTTAGTTGTCTAACAACATGCCGTTAAGAAAGTTGTAAAATTCCGAGTACTTCCGGAGATATCCGGAAAAACCGAAATTTGCCGATTTCGTTTTTTTTTTTTTTCTGACGTTATTTAAAGAGATATGGAAAAAAAGACACTTTCTCATGGCCACTTTTTAAGCTTTACACAAAAGCGTTGAGAGATTTTCTGTACGACGTTTCGTTTTCGTTAAACCATCATCAACTTTATTTTTTTAAATACGGCACTCAATTGTTTATTGCATATTTTAAAGCAGTTATAATCCCAATTACAATGATGTAAAAGACTTAATATTTTTCTGTTAAATAAACATATTTTCCATAAGAGACAATGACTTAGACAAGGAACGCATAGCTTTTCTTATAAGGGCGTTCCATGTTTGTTAATAACATATTAAGTGTTATACATTTTTGTAATTGGGATAATAAGGGGTTCAAAAAATTTAAATAAAAAACTCAGATCCGTATTTAAAAAAATTAAGTTGATGATGGTTTAACGAAAACGAAACGTCGTGCGGAAAATCTCTCAACGCTGTTTTGTAGAGGTTAAAAGGTGGCCATGAGAAAGTGTCTTTTGTTTTCCCATCCCTTTAAATAATGTAAAAAAAAAATAAAAACAAAATTGGGAAATTTCAGTTTTTCCGAGTATCTTTGGAAGTACTCGAAATTTTGCAACTTTGGACATGTGGACATGGTTAGTTACGCAAATAAACAACCTTGCCATAATTTAACCGACTTCGTATCTCTTACGATTTCCGAGATCCCCACTGGAATCTGTGGCACCCTGCATACATTGATGATATGAAACTGAACTATTTTTGAGATATTTTAGTTTAAATTATTATAAATAAATTAAAAAAAAAAATTATAATAGTTTCAAGGTGGCCATGGAAACAATTATGTATATATATATATATATATATATATATATATATATATATATATATATATATATATATATATATATATATATATATATATATATATTAATAGGGGGAACCGATAAATTAAAAAAAATAATTTTAAATTGGGGTTGTAGGTGGGCTTAAAAAAAACTCTTTTTATAGGGCTTTCAAAATTTATTCCTTTTAAGGTACAAAAGAAAACAGTTTTTTTAAAAAAAAAATTTTTCAAAGAAAAAAAACAATTTTTTAAAAAAACAAATTAAAAATTTTAACCTATTTAAAATAATTAAAATTTAAGAATTTATTCTTTTAAAATTTTTTATGGTATAATTTATAAATACAAACATTTATTTTTTATGATTATCAAAAAAGTTAACATTTTGTTTGGTTATTTTAAAAATTTTTTTAAGGTTCTTTAAATTAATTTAAAGGTGAAGGGGGGGGAATGAAAAGGAGATATTACACCCAGTTCGCAAAAAAAAATTGGGATATAATTTTAAATATTTTATTTTAATTTTTTTTTTTTTTTCTTAATTTTTTTAAATTTTATTTATTCGGCCCAATAGGGTAAACCTTCCCCTTTATTCCCCCGGAAAGTTTGGACTTATTGTTTACCCAAGGAACATATTTAAAAAAAAATTTTTTAGAAAAAAAAATTTTTTTTTCTTTTTTTAAAAAAAACCCAAAACAACTAAAAAAAAATTCCAAGAAAGAAAACTTAAAAAAAAATATTAAATAAATTTATTTTTTAATTTAATTAAAATTTTAAAATTAATATATTAATAATTTTTAAATATTTTTATAATTATATATTTTTATTTAAAAAAAAAAAAAAAAATATTTTAAAAATTTTTTAAATAAAATTATATTAAAAAAAAAATATTATAAAAAATTTAAATTATTAAACCCCCTTTAATAATTTAAATAAATAAAATTAAATTTTTCTTTTTAATTTTTTTAATTAAAAAAAAATATTTAATTTTAATTAAACAAAACTAAATAATAATAATAGGGTAATCATGAATTAAAAACAAATTTTAAATTAATTCTTATTTTTTTTAATATTGTATATTAAAATATTAATAATAATAAAATTTAATTTTTTTTTTTTTTTTAAAAAAAATTATATAAAAATTTATATATATATATATATATATATATATATATTTTTATATAAAAATATATATATATATATATATATATATATATATATATATATTTTATATATATATATATAAAAATATATTAAAATATATATATATATATATATATATATTTTATATATAAATTATTTAAAAAGTAAATTAAAGTTATTATTTTTTTAAATATTTTAATTAAAATTATTAATAAATTGTAAAAAACTTTCATATAAGGATCAAGAAAACAATAAAATTGTTATAACGCTGCATTTGGTAAGGGTTTTCTTTGGACCAATAATGTTTATTCTTGCGATTAAACATTCCTGCTATAGTGAAGGAAGATTCGACGGTGAATAGAATTTTATTTAAAAACTCTGGATCCTGCTGTATAGCCTAGCTTTTTCCAATGCATGCTCAGGTCGGTCCTGTATGTTTTGTTCAAAAATATTCTAAACGGGCATAATTTTATTGGGATGAAATTTGTAAAATTTTAAAATTAATTAATTTTTATAATATATTTTATTAAGTTCAGATGCCTCATCCAAGATTGATATTTCAGGATTTTTTAAAATTATTAAAAAGAGTTAGTGCTAGTCCAATAAAAGAAGTATAATAATTATCCTCGAAAAAGCGATGATAGCCAAATTTTTGTTTTTATTTCATGCTACAGTTATTTTCTTTATTTTTAAGCTTTTCCGGTCACTAAACTTTCTTACTTTGTATTTAATAGTGTCTATGGATAGAACCCGTTGTAAAGGATATAATAAATGATATTCACTTTGCACTGTCGTCACATTATTATTGCTGCCATTAAAAAGACACACAATAGCGGTTTTTTTGTTCTTATGAATAGCCCATCGACAAGAAAGCAATATAAATTATTCTTAATAGTTAAAATGATAAACTTTTTACAGTATCGAGACGTCAAATGTATCATAACAATTTTATTCTTATGGCAAACGGATCATAGCGAAATTCCATAAAGAAAACCCCATAGATAACCCAATATAAAGGTCAGTGAAAAACCAATGATTCTAAAAACTAGATTATTCTTTCCAAACAGTATCCCGAAAGTGTGGCACTGATTCAATCAGTAATTATCGCCGATGATTCCGGCCCTTTCGGTAATTTTCCCCAAATTGGGGTTGTCCGCCCTATTAACAATTACAAACAAACGGCGCATTAAAGTTCTCTTGTTGGGTTGTTATGGAAAACCGGATTGTAAAATGTGTAAACTTATGACAACTAGAAAGGGATCCCGTTTTCGTTACTATCAGGGCTATTATGGATTATTATGATGTTACTGGAAATAAATCATTTTGACTCGCAATTTTTTCGTCCTACATGGATTTTTTTTGAGTTTTTTTATTAAGCTATAATAGGGGTTGATTTATGAGGGTTAAAAAGTTTAAAAATGATATTAGTAAATATTTTGAGCAACAGCATTCTAAGATTAAATCACCATTGGTAGGTTTAGGTAGTGAGTGGACTTTTTACGCCCTCCACTGCGACCGCTCGGTCTATTGTGGCTCCCACCTTTTTATATTTCTCCCAATAGGATCGGACTTCTAATGAACCCGATACCAATTAAGAAGAGTTCTTACATCTCCTCTTACTCGTATCGCTACCGGACACGAGCACAATGTGTTCTGATGTGTTCTGGTGTCCCTGTCTCCTGGAGAGTATGACGAGCAGACGATTAGATCCATCATGCCCTCCTCTCCCGGTCTAGTGACGTGGGTAGCTACCAGGTCCTTGTTATAGGAACCAGATGTTTTTTCTGTGGCCGCATCTCCGGCCTTATCCTATGAAAATGGTCCTATCGGCTTTCTGTTAAAAGCCAGGGAACCCTTTTCCCTATAAAGGCGATTCTGCCCGCCTTCTGTTTGGATTCAGGGAACCCTTTCTAAGCACCTATTTGTTCGGGATGAATTAGCCCTTCCCTGTGAAACAGGCGCTGGTGACTTTAGGGGCACCTTACGAAATGTATCCACCCATTTCGCTCGGCGCACCTTTGTCACTTTTTTCCTATGAAAGCGGTTCTGTCCGCTTTTTATTTGGAGCTAGGGAAGTAATAGTCCACCACGGCAGAGCCCCGCATTACCGCAGTAAGGCTAGTTACTCTGAGAGGTCGCCCTGTATCTCAGAGGCACCGTTTGAGACACCTGTTTAAAGCACAGGATGTCATTCACTCATCAGCACGGTATGCTAACACCTTAAGTTAAGCCTTGTGTGTTCATCTTAGCTTTGGATCCCGTTCCATACGGTGGCAACAAGAGTTGCCGATAACCGGCAACTCTAACGCATGTTCTAAAAGATCCTACTAGGCCCAACCACACGACGATGTGTGAACACAGCGGTTGGGCACCATAATAAATTAATCATGTTTTAGGGTAAATATTTTTAAAACTTAAAATATTCTAAACTTGTATTAAAACTTGAAGTAGGTAGGATGAGCCTAATTTCAATTTTTTATGCAAATCGATGCAGGACGAAAAATTTGCAAGGTTTTGCCACTTTTTAAGTTTCATTTCCTGGATTATAATGAGCACAGCGTCTGTCAAAATGCGCTTATAGAAATAAATGGTTAAGCGTGATATTTTTTAACCGATTTCAAAAAAGGACGTTAATAATTCGATATGTATGTTTGTAATATTATTTAAAAAGCAACAAAATTTACATATGATATTCTATTAGGGGTTACAAACAATTATACAAAAGTTTATAGGTGTATGTATGTGGGTTTGTACGTATGTTTGTCCACGCACATCTCTAAAACTATTAATCAGATTGTATTTATTTTCTTTTTTATTGACCTACGGTACCGGTAATTTTTAAGGGGTCAAATGTAAAATTAAATTATATTAAAAACATGTAACAAATGTAATTGTAAACAAATAAAATTTTGATAACAGTTATTTTTGCAGGATGTCATATTGACAGATGTTATTTTTTAAAAATTCCTATTATATTATAGTTTTTTTTATACAATATACTAAACCTAACCTCTATAACAGGTTTTACTTTTACCAATAAGATTAGTAATAACCTTGAGACTTTGACAAAATATTTATTTTTTCTGTTTTTGTTAGTTCTGGTTAGAAAAGAGACCTTAAACCAATCTTAGAATGGGGCGCCAAAAATCTTGTTCGATTTAATGTCTCCAAAACACAGTCATGTTCGCTATCGAGAAAAAGTCTGCTAATGCTTATCCGTGACCTATGAGCGGCCAAGTTCTGCAGAACAACGAATCGTTTAATCTTGTAAATGTTAATCTTAAGAATAACCCAAACTGGCACAAACACATTACATACATTGCCTCAGCAGCTTGGATTGCTTTTTCGAGCCAGAAAGTATTTCTATCCTTCTAATCTGTATGTATCTCAGTTCAGACCCTCTTTAAAATATGGTTCGCATGTCTGAGAAATGGCGTCTTCTACAACACTAAGCATTCTTGACTCCATTCAAAGAAGAGCTGTTTGTCTTATTAATAATCCCACACCTACAGAAATGCTTTTTTTTCTTGTCCAACGACGAGCTGCAGGAGATCTGTCCCTCTTTTATAGGTATTTTTACAACTTCTGCTTTGAAGAGTTGGCCAGTATAGTTTTCCCTTGGCAGCTCCCAACAGAGCAATACGTTGTGCCACTTTTATGCATAATTTTACAGTCCGACTTGAGATGCCCCGAACCTGCTACCCGCAGAACTTTTCCCTTTTCGTCTAAACCTCCAAATATTTAAGTTTCGTGTAAATAAACTTCCTCTTACCACACTTCAGACACCCACGGTACGTTAGTACTGAGGCCTCAGCCTTCGTGGACTGTCCCAAGATAAAACAATATACTTTTGATTAAATCGTACTGAAAAAAATAAAATACTTTTAAGAATAACCTAATAAATAAAGTTTCACATTATGCCAATATTTAAAATCAATAATTAAGTATTTTTTTAGGATACTACGGTGAAAAACAGGGGAATATTTAACTTTTTTTTAATAAACGGCGACAAATTTGGCCACTTCATTTGTCAGGTTTCCAGTTTTCAGTGGGGTTCATAGGAAATATTTTAAGTATGATTTACTCAACTCCTTTTAGAGTTATCGTTTCTCTAGTACCATATTGTGTGCATCTTATTTAATATGTAGCGATACGGTCTAGATCACCCTGTTTACTCAAAACTATTAATATTCGTTGTGTCTTTAAATCGTGCATTAACTTAAAAACTATCGATAGTTAGAGTATATACAGGCATGCCAAATCTCTTCCCAATTATCTCAGGTTTAAACCTATTATACCCTTCTCATCAATACAACCCCAACAAGAGAAATTACACGACCCGTTTGTTTGTAATTGTTAATTGGACACCCTTAAATTGAATCGAATTACGCCAAACGGTTCGGAATCATCATCGATAAAACTTACTGATTGAACTTTTGCCGAGATGCTATTATACAGCGTTTTTCGAAAACTCAGCATATGAAATATTTTCTTACTACCTTTAAGTAAATTTTGATTTTTGAAAGTGAATAAAAAAATTAGACGGAATTGCTTATTTTATCAAATATATTATTTAAACAAAAGTATCTCAAATGGGTTCTGTTGCCTAAAAAATTATAGTTAAGGCTACGATCAATTCAAAGAAAATTAAAAAACTTTTTGATACTCCCTGTATAATGGCAGTTTTTTTTTTTTCATTCTACTTTTCCTTACTAAATTATTACTTAAATTTTTCTATTTAATTTCAAAAATAAAGCCTTTTTTTGGATTTGAATTTTGGAAATTTAAAATTTTAAAACAATTATTACAATTTTTTGGTATACCCTGTATCATTTCAAAATATTCTTTTTATTTATTTTTATTAGCCATTTCATACCTTTTACGATTTTTTTAATATTTAAATTAATAAATAAAACTGCTAGAAACTTTTATACTTTAAATTAAAAAAAAAAAAAAAAACTTCAAACCTGGAAACCCTGATTCTTGACAGATTTTTTGCACACTAACCCTATACTACCAGGTTTGAAATAAAATTATCTTCATTTTAGTATAAAATTTTTATGATAAACAGATAGATGCCAATTACAATATTCACTTCTCTGTTCATATCTGGCAACCTAAACTTATAGTCCATTCAAAACTACGGTAAAAGGTCGGGAAACGCTGGACTTACGAGACCACTTGTCTCTTATAAGTTTTGGGGCGCTGATTAAAAATTAAATTGCAAAAAACGCCCCTAAATAGGGGTGGGATTGGAAAAAATTGACGTTTTGCAAACTAAGTCATCTTATATGTTTTTTGGGTGGCTAATTTCGAAAATCGAGGTTTCGAGACTGGAAAATTTTTTTGCGAGAAACATCCGTCAGTACATTAAAAATTTAAATTTTTAAATTTTTTTAAAAAAGATCTTTCTGATACTCGTAATTTTCTTTTAGTCTTGGCTTGGGGGCCAAAATATTGTTTAGGAAACTGAAAATCAAGGGGATACGAGTGTTTTTTGCGATTCACAGATAAATTCCGAAGTTGATTGGGACGAAACAACAACAGAATTTGACGACGATGAAAAAAATTTACTTCGCATAAAAACCCCCAAAGACTAGATTTGGGGGACCAAATATGATATTTTTTTAAAAAATTTTTATATATACAGTATGTCCACGGAAAGGGGTTGAAGAAAAAAAACTTTTTTTTTTTTTGATTTTATCGATAAAAGCTCTCCCTTTATAAAAAATTTTTCTATTTCTTAAAGAAAAATTGGGTTTTAAAACATTTAACATATTTTAAAAGGGTGTTTCAAAATTAAAAACTTAAAATGGAAAAAAAAAAGGGCATTTTTTGGGGGAAGATGAAAAATTTTGGGAAAAATTGTTCAAAATTAAAAGGTACCCAATACCAATTTTAGAAAAAAACCCAAATTTTTTTTTTTTTGTGATTAAAATTTTTTTTAATACAATTTTAAAATTTTTTAAAACAATTTTTTTCAAAATTTTTCTGTTAAAGGGGCTTTAAAGCTGACATACTGGGAATAATTATAAAAGCGAAGTTCAATAAACCGCATAAAACGCCCCACTAGTACAATAATGAGTTGTTAATTTTGGGAAATTGGGTTTAAATTTAAAATTTTAAAAAAAATTTTTCCCCTTTCAATTTAATAAAAATAGCCGATTTTTTTAAAAAAAAGATATTAGAAAATATCTTTTTTTTAAAAACCCCCTTCCCTTTTTTTCCTATCTTTCTTACTCTTAACCATTTTAAAATTTTTTTAATTTTCTGATTACCGGTTAAAATTTTTTTAAATTTTAATAACCCAAAAATTTTTTAAAAAACTTTTTATAAAATTTAAAAAAAAATTTTTATAATTTTAATATTTTTTTTGGGGGTTTGACTTACTTTTCCCCGGAAAATTTAAAAAAAAATTTTTAAAAAATTTTTTTTTATTAAAAATTTAACACAAATAAAAAAGTTTGGCCATTTTTTGGAAAAAATTTGGGGGTTTAAAAACCCCCTTTTTAAAATTTTTAAAAAGGCCTAAAAAATAAAAAAATAAAATTAAAATAAAATAATTTATTTAAAATATAAAATAATTAAAAAAAATTTTAAAATTAAATTATTTAAAAAATTTTAAAAAAAATACCATTTTTTAATTTTAAAAAAATTTTAAAATTTTTTTTTTTAACAAAATCCACCCCTTGGAAGGGGTGCTTCTTGCATGTGGGGGGTGTAACACAAATTTTTCAGTCTCGACACCCCGATTTTCGAAATCAGTGACTCAAAAAACATATAAGATGGCTTAGTTTGCGAAATGTCAATTTTTTCCAAAACCCACCCCTATTTAGGGACGTTTTTTGCAATTTTAGGGGTGTTCCGGCCATTGCTGCAAGTTCTAACCCCATTTTCGTAATCAGCGCCCCAAAATTTATAAGGGACAAGTGGTCTCTTTAAGTCCAGCGTTTTCCGACCTTTTACCGTAGTTTTCAAAGGACTATTAGGCAATCCAAGGTTTTCATATTCTTCAGGTTTTATGTACTTAGTGACATGAAAACCCAAACACCCAGTAAAAATTATTTGTTTTCAATAACTTTTTGTTTACAAGTTTATCATTACAAAAACCACACATGATAATTTTTTTTTACCTTATCACTTTGGCATTTCTTCTTTTATCAGGATGTTTTTTTCCAATGCGTGATAGCTGATAGATTAGTATGATCAGGATTGTCAATGATCATGTTAGTAAACGTTGTTTGCAAGTGTTAGTAATACCCAGATCAAAAATAAATGCAAATTATCGCCAATAAAGCGAGTTTAAACGGGGACGAATAGTTGGATTAAGGGAGGCTGGACTTTCATACCTGGATATTGGTGCTATACTGCAAAAAAGTTTAGATACTGTGGTGAGATGTTGTCAGGCAAGGCTTTCAGAAGGCCAAATCCAAAGAGCCAGGGGCACAGGACGAGTTGCAACAACACCGCACTTTAAGACCGCCGCCTAAGATTGCTTGCTTTACGAGATTGTTTCTCGACAACCAGGGCAATTGCAAACCAGTGGTTTACAGAACATGGAAGGCGAATTAAAATGCAAACAATTTATCGTCGAATAAGAAGTTTTGCTCTTTTTTATTCCGTCCTCACGGTTCTACCTTTAACTCAAGAATATCCAAACAATCGACTTCAATGGAGTAAAGAACCACTAACGTGGGTCCAGGAATGGAACACAGTGGTCTTTAGCGACGAATCCCGATTTTGTTTAGCCATGCACGATGGTCGGAAAAGTAAGAAGGCGACGTGGAGAACGCCGTGATCCCCAATTTTTTTTTTTGAAAGGCATGTTCATAGTGCTGTTGGGGTTATGGTTTTGGAGTGCCATTGCTTACAACTCTAGGTCTCCTTTAGTGTACATTAGGGGCAGCATGACCGCTCAGCGCTACATTGAAGAAATAGTGGAGCCACATTTAATTCCATCTTAGGACTCACCAAAAACCAACTTTCCAACAGGATAATGCCCGACCACATGTGGCAAGAATAATGTTAAACTACTTTGAACATGCCGAAATTAATATGATGCCATGGCCACCACGGTCTCCTAATTTGTTCCCCATTGAACACGCGTGGGACATGATCGGTAAAAGACAATTTACAAAAGCCACCTTAAACTCTGGTTGCGCTTCGACACGACGTTGAGATGGCCTGGAATAAGATACCCCAGGTGAATATTAATTACCTAATTAGAAGTATGCCTAGAGGCATTAATAAATGTGTAAAACACCATGGCGCATCAACACTATTAAACAAATCAAATAATAGACTTAGTCTATCTTTAAGAAAGATTTGAAATTTTAATCATTTGCTTACTACGACCATCCTGATATTTGTGTAAAATACAAAAAAATTAAATAATTTTTACTGGGTGTTCGGGTTTCTATGTTACTTAGTATATTATTAAAGGAAATTTAATTTTTCAGGAAGGAATTTGTGTAAAAAGTATTTTAAAAAAGTAAGGCAGTATTTGTTAAAATTAAAAAAAAATGATATAAGATTGTTGGTATTGCAATTTTATCTACATTTACAAAGTTTAAGCCACTCACGATAAAGATGATCTTTCGCTATTTTTGGCAAATAAAGTACTTTACTGCAATTTTTAGGCTGCAATATCGATTTAATACCATATTTTGTTTTATAAAAATTCCTTGTAAATAGCTGCTGAACATTCCAAAGCCATGTTGCAACTGATAAGGCAATATACCGTGCTTGAAGATTAATTTGAAGATAAAATCGACTTTAGTAAAATTATTACAAAATAGGTTTTATTGATTTCTTTACTAATACAATCTATATGTCTAGACCGTCGCTAAACATTATTCACCAGTAATTGCAAAATGTGTACCCTATTACTTCCAGCAAGGTAAAATCCATCTCGCAAAAAAATCCGCTTAATATCAGCCTATTTTTAAGACAAATCCATGGTTTACTAATTAACAAATCTATTTTATAGACTGCTGACCCATTATAAATTTAAAACTCTTTTACACTATATGGTTTTTTAAATTTATTATTCTGCAGCGGTTGCTTTTAACAGTGCATTTTTCACCCAGAAAAACAGTTGCATTAAATAGAGAGTAGGTAGCTAGTAACGGCTTATCTAAATGATTTGTTTAGTTTTTTGGTAGCATATTAATAAAGCCTGCGAAAACTAAAAATCTGGTTAAGTTATAATAACTATGGAAAGTCCAGACAAAAATAGTTAATATAATAAATATTAATTCTGTACCAATAAATATTATCCATTCTATTAGACCTCCTAATCCTTATCTGTTTTTAATTGGATGTGCGAGGTGGTAGGCATGTTTTTGCTGCAAAGCCTTCAGAGAGTTGTATTTAAAAAAACTCGAGAAACGCTTTCTCTCAGAAAGGTCCGGAACATTTGTTAAATATACAAATGTAAAAAAATAAATTTTCATTTTAAATTTAGGCGCCTATAACTTTAAAAACATTGATTAAAGAGAAAAATTGTAAAAAAAAAGTTTTTTTATTACGTTTTCTACAAGACAAGATTGGTTGGAAATCGCAAATGTCTTACGCTGGTTCCACCAAAAGCAATAAGCAGTGATTCTTTTAGATCCTATAGATTTTTCTAAGAAGCACCATATTGGACCAAAAAAAAACATTATACCATGGTAAAACATTGATGTTAAATCTCCTTAAGTTCTGTTTCGATTGAAAAAAATTGACCATTTTGCAAATTGACTAGAGTCTAGAATATTAAGCTTATACATTTGATTTTTTTTACCTATCCCAGCGATCTTAAACATTAAAATAATTTAAAAATAAAAATTCCATTAATAAGACTTAAATCTTGGACTTCCATTGTCTTTATTTGTTGATTGATACACAACGTTTCGGTAAGTGATGTCTCTTTAACCGTTTTCAAGTACTAACAGAGATTATCATTTGAAAACGGTTAAAGATACATAACTAAACGAAACGTTATGTATCAATTAACAAATAAAGACAATAAAAAAATAAGATTTTAGTATTATTAAAACCGTAACATTGTCTAACACAAAAAAATCCCATCGTTTGGTTGTCCGCAGCAAATTTTAAAAGTGATGAAAATCAAAATTCTTGTAAAGAAAATGAGTATCTGAATTGTACCGGGTGTTCCACTAAGAGAGGTAGTCGGCTATATCTCAGAAACTACTAATGGTATAACTATCGGAAAAGTCTGTGGGATGGCCGCTAGGGGGCGTAAGGGTAACAACAAAACATAAAAATATACATTTCTCAAAAAAATATCAAATAAAGTGTATCAATAAGTGGTACTATTTTATTCTTTAATGTTTTCTAAATAAAGAAGCTTCAGGTGTAATTTTTGTCAGTTCTAAATTAAAGTGGTGGGGGAAGGTTAAAGTTTAATTTAGAAAAGTGCTAATAACTCCGGTTTGCTTTAACCGAATTTAGTAAACTTGGTCTCGTTTAGAAGTGCATTTTAAGCATTATTTTCAGGTGTATAAACTATTGCTACACTCATCTCACAAACGCCGCTAGAGGGCGTCAAGGTAAAAACTAACTTATTTTACAAAATTTTTTGAAAATTTTAAATACAATGATATATACCCTTTTACATATTTAGATTAAGGAAAAAAATCCCAACAAAACGGCGAAAACCGCAATTTAATATCTCTTTTCAAACCGAATATATTAGCAAAAATATAAATACGACATAGAGACGTAACGCATTTAACGACACAATGTTTTCTACCTAAGCCGATTTCTTTAGGTAAAAATTAAATTTATAAATTTTTACAAATCTAATGACATACTGCATGGTTTTTACTAATTTTAACCCATTTAACGATATTAGACAACATTAGATAATTACCAACCTAAAACTGTAATAATCCATTGAGCGTGGTCCTTATCAAGTTAGCTTTGAAAACAAAAGGATGCTGAAATGTCAAAAATCCAACAATTTTTATTTCAAAATATTATTTTTAGTGTTGTGCTATTGTGTTCTTTAAAAATATTATTTTTAGTATTGTGCTATTGTGTTCTTTAAAAATGCCATTGTTGCTTGAGGATTAAACTCTACATAAGCAAAAACGTTGATGAGATTTTCCCCAGTTCTACGGCGTCTGCGGTGTAAGGGGCGAAGAACACTTCCCGTGGTACGAAAGCGATTTGCTAAAAAGTGAACATTCTGCTGCCGCTGCCGTACCGGCCTGTTTAAGGATATCTCAATACATACAGCCTTGCAGCTATTGTCGCATTTTGCAGACACTCAAAATAAATAGCAATAATATCAACTGCTTCTTCCAGCAATAAAGGCATCTTTTAAAAACACAATTGCACAACACTAAAAATTATATTTTGAAATAAAAATTGTTGGATTTTTGACATTTTAGCATCCTTTTATTTTCAAAGCTAACTTGATAAGGGCCACGCTCGATGGATTATTACAATTATAGGTTGGTAATTATATAATGTTGTATAATATCGTTAAATGGGTTTAAATTAGTAAATATTACGTAGTATGTCATTAGATTTTGTAAAAATATGTAAATTTAATGTTTACCTAAAAAAATCTGCCTAGCAGAAAACATCGTGTCCTTTTATACGTTACGTCTCTATGTAGTATTTATATTTTTGCGAATATATTCGGTTTGAAAAGAGATATTAAATTGCGGTTTTTGCCATTTTGTTAGGATTTTTTTTTCTCTATCTTAAATATGTAAAAAGGTATATATCATTGTATTTAAATTTTTCAAAAAAATTCGTAAAATAGGTTAGTTTTTACCTTGACGCCCTCTAGCGGCGTTTGTGAGATGAGTGTAGCAATAGTTTATACACTTTAAAATAATGCTTAAAATGCTCTTCTAAAGGAGACTAAGTTCACTAAATTCGGTTTAAACAACCCGGAGTTATTAGCACTTTTCTAAATTAAACTTTAACCTTGCCCCACCACTTTAATTTAGAACTGACAAAAATTACACCTGAAGCTTTTTTGTTTAGAAAACATTAAAGATAAAAATAGTACCATTTATTGATACACTTTATTTGATATTTTTTTGAGAAATGTATATTTTTATGTTTTGACGTTACCCTTACGCTCCCTAGTGGCCATCCCACAGACTTGAAAATAATTTCCAGCAATTTCTCTTGGTCGCTTTTATCTAAAATTTTTTTTCCCGAAAGTTATACTCTTAGTAGTTTCTGAGATAAAGCCGACTACCTCTCTTAGTGGAACACCCGGTACAAAATATATACTAGTTGTTTGAAAGTACTCGTAAAAAGGCTTCTTTAAATATATCAAAATTGCCAATGAATCGAGTAGTTGCCAAAATACAGGCTGCCAAAGTTGACCGGCGTTTATGGCGAACCTACAAACAATAAAAAATATCATCTTTTGCCCATATACATTGAATTGTAGTTTAATTTTTTCTTTCTCATATTTTACTAATAAAATAATTTTTGGAGCAAAAAATAAAAAAAAAAAAAAAATTTAAACAAAAATTTTTAATACAAGTATTGCTTCAAGTAATTGTTTATAACTTTAAACACTTGCTGATAGCACTCAAATATTCTAATTTTTTTTAACTTTTGAAAGCTTAGAATCTCTAGTATACGTAAACAAAATTAAATTTCTTTAATATTCTGGAGTCCACCCAATTTCCAAAATTGTCCATTTTTTCAAACGAGCTTATATTGTAAAATTACTGTGCAAGAACTATTAAACGCATTTTTACGAAATATAGCGTAATATTTTACCACATGCTACCTCAAATCAACACTAATCGTGACCTGCTGACGTAAGCATTGGCACCCCATACCATAACACTCACAGTCTCCTTCTTACTCTCGCACGGCCATCGTGTGTGCCCAAACAGAATCTGGACGCATCGCTGAACACGACTGAGTTCCATTTCATATTTCATTCAAGTTTCCCCTACTCCATACCAATTGTTGCCGATAATGCTGTGGGGTCAGAGGTAGTACAAGATGAAAACAGTCCAAAAGACCTTCTTTGGCGATAAATTGTCCTCATTGTTATTGTCGTTCAAACAGCATCAAACCACTGGTTTGCAACTGCTGTGGAAAATCGAGCTCTTAGTGCTACTTGCCATAAATAACGATCCTGTGGCTCGGTAATCTGTCTTAGGCATCCAGTATCTTTAACTCGTCGAATTCGGCTTTCTTGGAACCACGCTTGACAACATCTCATTACAGTATCTTCGTTTTGATTCACCCGATTAGCGCTTTCTTTAAAAGAAAATCCGGCTTCACGTAACCCGATTATACGACACCTCTCCAACTCGGAAAATTGAGTAAAATTAGCGCGTCTGCGAACTCTTGCCATAATAATGCAATAAAACAACAATGAAGCAAATGGAACCAAACAAATCCAACACCGAAAAATCACTAAATATTAAGTATACATGTTCATAGTTCCTGATATGACAAAAAATCCTTCACAAAAAAAGTACGGCTCGAGATGCCTTCAAAATTTTTTCAGCGTATATTTTCATGATAGCAAATATGTTTACAAGTTTTTATCAAAATTCAATAAATAATTCTGGGTGTTGCATTTTCTATATCACCTAGTATATTAAAAAATCCGTCACAAAACTATAGAACACATTTATAAACATTTATCTTGTTAAACACTGTGTACACAAAAGCAAGGGTTAAATGCAAATTAAATCCACGTAACTTTATAAAATGCGGTGTGTCATATCTAAAACGGTTAAGAAAAATCGCATACACACAATTTAAACACTAATAAACCCAGATTCATTTATTTTCTCTAGCGGAACATAATCTGATATATGATCAACTATAGAACATATACACGCAGGTGTTAGAAAAACCGGGCTAAAATGATTTACAAAGTGAAGGTGATAAATTACAAATTTAATCTTACCGGACAGGCTGGGTGATGAATTACCAATAGATAGAGATAGAGCCAAATGGGGGATAATAGAGTTTAAAAAAAAGTTTGGCGAACGGGTGGAAGAGTTGCGTGTTTTTGTCCTTTTAAAGGAGTTTGAAGTTCGATCATTCAATTTTATTTAACAGACAATGATAGACACACAATGGTTTTTTTTTGTAAAAAAATATTCTGTATAATATTATTGAGTTTTAAATCCATCTTAAATGTCAAAGGCTTAAAGTTATTGTACGGGGGCAAATTTAAATTGTAAAGATTGTTCCAAATTTTATTAGAAATGGTCTTTTTAGGATTGTCTGTGCAGATTTGTTAATAAAAAGGCGACAAGTCTTTTACAGCTTATCGGTGGATGAAAAAAGGAAGCTTTTATGTAAAAGTGGGGTCATTATTGAATGGTTCTTTTTTTAATGAAATTAAAAATGCTAGAAGTAAAAGGAGACGCTGTTCTCCCGATATGGGAAGGGTATTTTAAGCGAAGTCTAGTTTGGTTAGTTCTCGTTTAAGAGGCTTCTCACGGTTTTACCATAATATGTCAACAAATTCCGAAAACAATTTCAATAGGGATTAAAGTCTTTATATATCCTGCTAAAAACCTCACAACTTCTGATCAAAAAGCGTGGTTTTCTAAATCTTGTGACAAATCTAAACTTTTCAAACGTCCAAGCTTACAGTTTCTTACAACGAATCCCCAAGAAAGGATCTAACACTTCCCTTTTAAAATATACAATTATTTCCCATATCTTATTTGTATGCAAGATAATAAAATAAGTTATTATTTTCACAATTTAAAACTATTTGGAAGAATACACGCAAATCACCAGCAGATCTTTTTTCTTTGTCAGATAAGTTATAATTTCTTCTTGGTTTTTGTTCTTGGCTCTCCAGTTTCTTTTTTCGTGAATGTATATCTATTATTGTAGATGATCATTCTTTTTTACTAATTTAATGCTGAAGTATCGCAGACCTTTTTCCTTTTTCTACATCTCTGAAACCGTTTAAGTTTGCTATTATTCAGCTTCATTATAAACATCAACAGTATGTTACTTTTAAGGATTTGAAAATTTGTAATCTGCCTCAAAATAAAAGAAATTAAGATGCGTAGAGAGTATACAGATAAGGGAAGAAACATTTAAGGATACTTAAGAATAATTATCCCAGTTTTTTCAAATTTTCTTGGATACAAGAAGTAAATTTTCTTAAGGACTTGCAAACTTAACAATATTTTACTTTACCAAAAAAATATATTACATATTTCAGTATTTCATTTTAATATTCTTTTTCATTTTGTACAGGGTCTTTGATTATATTTACGTGGCTTCTGGAGCCTTTATTTTTAAAGACAGAAAAAAAATTTTATACAAAAGTTGTAGGATTTTTTCCATATTATCTTTTGAAATTATCAGTAAAAAAATATTGCAATAAAAAAATGGAAAAATATGGGCAACTGCAACTTTTTTAAATGAAACACCCTATATATTATGCGCTACAATAAAAGATCTTTTTTTTCTGATTTCAAATATATATACATTGATAATATTTGGATGAACCTTTTTTGAGATATTTAAGCCTAAAATATAAATAAATTGAAAAAAAATCATATTAGTATCAAGAAAGCTATGAAAACAATAAAATTGTTTTAATAAATTTGACGTATTGATATTGTAAAATGTTGAAATTTGTTATTTGAACTATTAAAAGTAGTTTGTATGTATTTATATAATTAACAACTTTAAGAGGATTTATACCTGCTGTTTACAAACTATTTACTTTTAAAGAATGGCCCCAAAACTAACGAACGAAACTAAACGTAAGTTATTGTATAATATATTTTTTTTTTTAATACTTTCTCTTATTATTTACCATTTTCCCCATAATTTATGAAGATACCAAAATTTTTGTCGATGGGCTATTCAGAAGAACAAAAAAATTTCTATTATGCGTCTTTTTTATGGTAACAATAATAATGTGACGACAGTGCAAAAGGAATATTACATATTATATCCTTAACAACGGGTACCATCTATAGATACTATTAAGTACATAGTAAGAATGTTTATTAAACGAAAAATCTTTAAAATGAAGAAAAGTGCAGCACGACATGAAAACAAGGTTTTGGATATCCTCGTTTTTTCAGGATAATTATTATACTTTTTCTATTGGACTTGCACTGACTAATAATAATTTTAGACAATCCTGAAATATCAATCTCGGATGCGGCATCTGAACTTAATAAAACAGATTATAAAATTTATTTAACCTTAAAATTTTACAAATTTTATCTTTATAACTTTATGTCCGTTCAGAACCTTCCTGAACAATACACGCAGGTCCGACCTAAGTATGCATTAGAAATAGCTAGGTTTATGCAGCAGGATCCAAAGTTTTTAAATAAAATTCTATTTACCGACAAGTCTTCTGTCACTTTAGCAGGAATGTTTAATCACAAAAATAAACATTATGGGTCCAGAGAAAACCCTCACCAAATTTTGCAACATAACAATTCTATTGTTTCCCTGGCTTTCTTGATACTAATATAAAACTTTTTTTTAATTTATTAATAATATAACCTAAAATATCTCAAAACGGTTCATCCAAATATCATTAATGTGTATATATATATATATATATATATATATATATATATATATATATATATATATATATATATATATATATATATATATATATATATATATATATATATATATATATATAAAAATATATTTATATATATATATATATATATATATATATATATATATATATATATATATATATATATATATATATATATATATATATATATATATATATATATATATATATATATAAAATATATCTAAACGTATGTCGCGCTGTGTAAAG